>JARKHS020004140.1:0-31933 GCA_030143305.2 Amblyomma americanum
GGCAAAACATAGGTGTACGCTCGTACAACTACGTTAAAGATTTTTTGAGAGACAGGTAAGCTTTTTTAGTGCCACGGAATATACAGCTAGAAGAGCAAACGCTCGCAAGCACCTGCACCCCTCAGGGCTCCGTCATCTCGCCCATGTTCTTCAACCTCGTCATGATCGTGCCAGCAAAAAACCTACATGAACTCGAAGACGCCCGGTACACCTTATACGCCGACTACATAACACTCTGGGTGCACGAAGGCAGCGACGGTCACATCGAAACGGCACTTCAACTAGCATTCGAGACAATAGAGGAAAACCTTGTCGGTACGGGATTACTATGTTCTCCTACAAAGTCGGAACTTCTACTCCACCGCCCTACGCAGAGGGGCAGACTACCCGAGTGTGGTCGGAATGTGGCAACGACCAGACGAGAATAAGAAGATATCAGACTACGCATGAGCAGTGGAGCAATCATTCCGATAGTGCACAGAATTAGGGTCCTTGGCATAATAATCGAACCAATGGCGTCAACGGCGAAACGATCAGTAAATTACAGCACAAAGCGGCTAACGCCATGCGAATCCTCAAGAGGGTCACCAGCAGAAGAAACGGAATGAGAGAGGCGAGTCTAACACGACTCATACAGTCTTTCGTGATGAGTCATATTGCGTATATCGCGGCATTCCACAACTGGTACAAGAAAGAAGAAGCAAAGATCAACGTCCTGATTCGCAGGGTGTACAAGATAGCACTGAGTCTACCCGAGTCCTCCAGTACGCAATGGCTTGCTCCAGCTCGGGCTTCACAACACGCTTACCGAAATCGCCGAGGCGCAGCGCACTTCAAAACTAGAAAGATTAACGGTCACGAGAGCAGGACGCCAGATCATGGAAAGTGCCGGCATCCGTTACCATGCACAACAAGGCCAGAAAGTCGCTGTTCCGGACGCGATCAGACAAACTCTAAGAATCGACCCGATTCCACAGAACGTCCACCCAGAACACAACAGGGGAAGAAGAGTGGCCAGGGCCAGAGCTCTAATACACAGCCACGGAGGCGAAGCGGGGACAAGGTTCCTTGACGCCGCGGAATACGCAGACCACTCACGATTCGCGGTTGCGGTCGTCGATTCGATTGGTGAAACGCGCATAACGGCAAGTGTAGCGTGCGAGCGCGCAGAAGCAGAGGAAGCGGCGGTGGCCCTCGCCCTTACGGATCCGGCGTGCACCACATTTCTCTGCTACTCGCGACAAACGATCAAAACCTTCGCAAAATGATGGATCTCACAGACAGTGGCCCGAATCCTGAGCAATCGAAACGTCCAGTGGGAGGAATCTTTTGAAACCAGAATCCAGTGGTTCCCGGCGCACATGGGAGAAGTATCGGACACATATCGCAACCGAAACGACACGGCAAACGCCAAAGAGCGCCAGCTCGCGTCCATGGGACCGCACCGAAGACTGTTTGGCCAGCTAAAACGAAAATACCAAGGCCCTCTGCCTGGCCCGCCGAACCTTCCCTCCGCCCAACGACAAGCTGGACAGGGCGCACGCGGTGGCCCTCAGAAAACAGCAGACGCTCACGTACCCCAACCCGGCACAATACCACAGACTCTACCCCGGAACATACCCGACAAATATATGCAAGGTCTGCCACACTGCTATAGCAACTCTACCCCACATGCTCTGGGAATGTAGCAAAAACCCTGATGGTGCTAACTGCGGAACCCTCCCTCCGCGGTGGGCCGCTGCCTTGCGCAGCCCCAGCCTCGGTGACCAACTCTGGGCCGTCCAGCAGGCCCGCGAGGCGATGGCGAGGCAACACCTCAACGTCCCCACGTGGGAGACCTGAGGCCCTGTCGGCGAAAGCTCTGCAGGAATTTTAAATAATGTTGTTACCAACCAACCAAAGTGTGGCGTGAGGTTAGGGTCTCCGCAGAGGGAGCACGCAGGGGACCTGCCACAATAGTAGGGTAACAGCTGAGGGGATGACAGAGAGCCGGTCTAGAAGCTTCTGAAGAGGATCTGCTGGGAGTGTCTCCACTACATGGTCGGCGTCCCTATTCCGGGACACCGCGTGGCAAGACCCCGCCTCGCGCCAGTTTCACCAGAGCCCTTTGGGACTCAAGCAGCTTCCAAGGGACCACCAGGGGGGCGACTTGTGGCACGTAGGCTCTGTGGAATGAGCATCTTTTAGGAAGGAAAACGACGATGGACTGCTCAAAAAGTGTTGTTCGTGCGCCGTGGATGTGGTAAGGATCCTGTCATTACTATTACCGAGACGGTAAGCGAAGCTTGAAGCATTTTATCCCGTCTTATGTATTCTACCACGCCAAAAGCCTCAATCAGCCAAACGGTACGGGTAATGCCGAGGTGGCCTGAGCGGTGGCCGAGGGTCCCCGACGTCAGATCTTGGAGACTGTGGCGTCACCATGACTATGGAAGTGAGCGTTGAGGGAACAGATGTCGATCCGGCAGAACTTTAGAGCTCGGACTTGGTGACGAAAGTATCGGAGCGTGTCGCAGATCTTCAGGAGCACCAGCAATGATAACGCCCAGATGCCGCCGCTAAAAAGCGATGTTAAGCGATGGAGTAGGGGAAGCCAGCAAGGCGACGCCGGTCGGATACAGTGTCAACAAGTACGGCGTCTGCATGAGACGCTCGTATCAAGTGGCGGGAAGAAAGCTTGCGGAGCTGTCGGTGGCGTCCCATCTGCCGCGTCCTCCGAACGCGGATCATGAGATTATTATCAGGCCCAAAGATAGACACCCTAAGCAAGCTCTCGGTGCTAGTGGTTGGTAGAGTAATAAGGATGGCGGCTGGCATTCTGTGTCGGAAAGGAGAAGAGGATGACTGGATCGTCGTGAAAGACAAGCAGGAAACACTAATATACCGGACGCCCAACGAGGACGATTCCAAACAAGGGTTGGGACTGAAGTCCATAAAGCTCGGCGAGACACAGGACGAGGTGCCGACTTACATGGCGGCACCTGAAAGCTGTGCCAAGGAAGTGGTACGCGGTCTCTATCTCAGGCTGCGTGAGAAAGAATCTAGAATGCGCTTTCTCACCCCCACCGAATCCTCCCATTCTTGGCGAGCAGGATGGGCGACTCGGTGATCATCACTATTGGTCACGACTATGTGCCAAAATGGATGATCGGTTTCGGGGCGCCAATGAAGTGCTTCCTATACAAGAAAAGATATGAAGTATGCTCTATGTGTGTAGAGGTGTGGTGACGTGTGGGACAGTCCGCATGCAGAGTGCAGAGGGTGTGGGGCAACCTCCCCGACGAAGGCCCACGAGTGTGTGCCGACACTGCCGAGGTGCCAACTGTATGGCAAGGATCACATCATCGGAGATAAGAGGTGCAAGGCACTCTTCCGAACACCTTATATAGTCTAGAAGCGACAGAGGGAAATGAAGCTAGAATAAGAAGCGAGCGATAATGAGGAGCGACACAAGGCTGACGCAGAAAAGCAACGGTGCAGCATGAAAAGCTGGTTTAGAGACCGTTCGAGGAATGAATTGGGGCATCGCAGCAAGTCGGGACGGCTCTCGCAAATCTTTCCCTCGACTTCCATCACTGGGGAAAGAGAAACCTACACCGGACGAACCCCAGGAGCGTAGCGGTGCAACGCAAGCGAGTTTAAAGACTACAGGGCCAAAGGTGGGTTGGGTAAATAAGGTCTCCCAGGATGCTAATGCAGAAATTATTAATGCTGTAAAATAGCAAAACGAGATTTTAAGAGAGCAAATTGCAGAATTACGAACAGAACTAGATGAAATTAAGAACCAGCTTGCAAACAAACCTAAACAGGAACCGGAGACATCCAGGATACCTAATCCTCGACCTTTAAAGAGGAAGACGGGTAAGGAAACAGAGGTCGAGGATCATCACGGAGTGACAATTGTAGCGCTTGAGGTTGAAAAAAATGCTTTGCGTGGACTGCTTTAAACGGTACTTGAGCATATGAAACAGATTGGCACTGCTGTCGAGCAAATGAAGGTTGTAGGGACAGGCAGTTTCAACGGCTCTGCCAAGAGGCTCAAATACTCAAACACAATAGATCCGTGCGTCACTGTAATAACAAAAATTGGCAGTGTAACTGTAGAGGTTTCTCGCGTAAACGTGCGGTTCTGCAATGCTTTCTCGTCAATAGCAACCTATCGGAGGTTATTGCAGTCTAAAACTGGGGTGAGAAATGCTAAATTAGCGTGTTACAAATTTTTTCCGGGGTCGGGAAACGCTACCCAAGCGACTAACTTTGTAAACAAGAAATATTTCAACACTGCAGCACGAGACGGAGAATGCGCATATCGATCATGCTTTGGTCCAACTCATCCCTGGTAATCGCAACAACAATCTTTTCTTCCTGAACGTGTATAACTCACCCTGACAGCGGAAATGTGACTTTGGCGATCTTTTTCGGAGAATAAGGTTATTTCAAATAGAAATCCACTCTTGATACTGGGCGATTTCAATGCGCACCATCCGGCAGGGAGATATAAATTCACGCAGCTTAAAAGCAGAAGTCTGTGGGATAAAATTCAACAACATGGGCTCATTCTCATCACGAACACGAGGCCGACTAGGAAGAGAAATAGCGTATCCGAGGACACGATACCAGATATAACTTTGGTCGGTAGTGGCATGCATTACTGCTACATGGTTCAACACCGGGCAAGACCTAGGTAGCGATCATAGGATTCTAGAAATCATCGTTGTCAATGGCCCACCGTTAGAAGTACCAGGTCGGGACCGGATCAGATAAGCGATAATAACGATTGGAGCAAGAGAGTTATTCAATCTGTTCAGGACGCTACCGAAGAGATTTCATTTGAAGGTGATTCGGAAGTCGTTGATTGACATCTCGTGAGTTTATGGAATAAAAAGAAATAGAGCTAAAGCGTGGAAGGTGATCCACATTTATTGAAGGTCACGACATCCGCGGCTGGCTAGCAGGCGGAGCAGGCTGGTGATCTTGCTGGCCAGGCCGGTTGCCGAATGCGCTCTGTGTTGCGCGAGCGAGGTCTCGCTCCCACATTCATCAAAGCCTCTGGCGATGCGAGCGCCGCTTCAGGTGCCCTGCCTCCTCCCATAGCGCGATGGGCGATAAAAAAATATAAAAATGGCATAAAAACGGTATCTACAACTTTCTTCAGGCGAGTGAAGTTCGGGTGAGAGTTCGTGAAAGCCCTTGGGCGGTAGAAACAAGCTCGGGTTTGAGCCACGCTGCTTCGCAAAGAGCGAGAGGAGCCAAAAGATGATGAGGATGACGGAAAAACAGGCTCAAAAAGTGATCGAGGAACGGGAGGCGAGCTAGGCGTGCTTTAGTCGTAAGGCCTTCTGGTGGGGCCAGGAATGGCCAAACCAGAAGCTGTCCGGCAAATATGCGACGTGTGCTGCCCACTCGGTGTAGGCGAAGGTATGGCGAGAAGGAACCACAGCCGTAGAAGAATAGGGGATGCCTCGGCCGCTGGCAACTGTGAAACGATGGCGCACACCATTGGGTTTGAGATCTGCTCCGTGGGGCTCGGGCTGCCGTGTAGGGAAGTGGTCGAAGCGGGCGACGGTGTGTAGCCACTGTTTGCAAAAGTGAGCCCACTGTTTCGTTGGGACCGCTTGCTGGGAACTGAGGGCACAAGTCCATGACGTAGCGGTTGGAATTGGAAGGAAGTAATAGTGCTCAGTTCATCGGCGCTGTTGGAAGTGGCATGCTATATTGCGTTGGATGCATGACACCTCCTTTGGTGGTTATCTTGTCTGTAGCAGAAGTACAGTCACTATGTGAAGACACCAGGCTGGCAGGGATGCGTGCCAGGCGGTTCGAGCGGCGCGTGATGAGCGAAAAAGCTAAGGTGGGGCTTGAATGCGCGCCCCGAGATAAGAAGAGTTGGGCTCACTCTGTTTAGGCTAGAGGTAGCAAGTAAACATGCTACTTGAAACGAGTTGGGGCCCGGGTCGAGAGAGGGTTCTTCTGGTAATGGTCCAAGCGCCACAGCTGGCAAGCAACGACGGGAAGAGGCGCCCTGGGACGGGAGCTCGCAGGTGGATGGCCGTCCGTAAATGCAGCTGGAGCAAACTTAGACGAGAGCGCGGTGTAGTGTAAGGCAACTGGTTGATAAGGTTGGCAAGAGACCGACGCGAGCGTGCGTGGCACTTGCCGAATCGTGGCTGAGGGCACATTCAGTGGCGGCGATAGTGGAGAGACCGGTGTGGGGAGCGGCTCCAATGTTGTAGTTGTAGCTGGCAGAGGGAAATGCGAAGCAGCTCGGTGAGGGAATGTAGACAGGAGTGGTACGTGGAGTGCGCCGCAGCTTCTCAATCGAGAACAGGAGCGCAGGAAGGCGGCGGGAGCTCCAAGCGACAGTACGCAGTCAGGCCTTTCTTGAAGTCAGCGTAAATGTCTGGGCCAGGAGGCGACAACCGCAGCTTTGCCAGGTGACTGGGCTGGAGTTCGCGGCCGGCGTGCTGATTGATCAGCTAAGGAAGGAAGGAGCGCTGATACTACTGCAAGAACTCAGCGGATGCGATGGTAGGCGCGGACATGGCGGAGAGAAGAAGCTGCCGAAAGCCGGGTGCGAACAGTGGGCAGGCAGCGGCCAGGCCAAGTGGAGGGACTGGCCGGGGGGGGGGGGGGGAGCCAGAGCCTGTAGGAGCGGCGCTGCGTGCGTCGAAGCTGTCGTGAGGAGTCACCGGATAAGGGAGGTGATCCCCATTCATTAGAGGTCCCGGTAGCCACGGCTGGTGAGCACGTCGAATGGGCTGTCGATGTTGCTGGCCAGGCCGGTTGCCGAATGTGTTCTCTGTTGCACGAGTGAGGCCGCGCTCCCAACAGCAGCTTCGTCAGCGCCTCTGGCGATGCCAGCGCCGCTACTAAAGAATAGCGAGAAAAAAGGTGACAGGATTCTCAGAAAACAATTTGCAGCATTCAACAAAGACATTGAAGAGCATGCATTGGTACTCACCAAGAAACATTGGGGTAATATTTGTGTAACAAATGAATAGGAATATTGGCAGCGTGGGAACGTGGAAACTGCTCCGACATCTATTAGCTGCAGAGAAAACAAAATCGGAGGCTCGACAGCAGCTTCAATAGCTAGTGTATAAATATGAAGCTTCAATAAAGGAACTTAGAGCCGAGGGTAGGGATCGCTACTTCCGCTGTTCTGGAGTCCTTGAGTACGCGGGCTCGGTAAAACCGGTATTAGACCGTCCTATCACTGTTGGGGAGGTGAGGGCTGAATTCAGCAGCCTATGAACGAAAACGGCTGCCGGGTCAGACAGAATCAACAACAGGATGCTCAGAAATCTTGACGACGGTTCCATTCGTAATCTAACAACCTATATGCAAAAATGCTGGGGCAAGGAACAGATACCGCAAGCGTGGAAAGCTGCAAACCTGGTGTTCAGTGCTAAGCCTGGCAAGAAGCTCAGCTTTGAGCATTTGAGACCCATTTCCATCACATCTTGGGTTGAAAACTGTTGGAGCACATATTTCAATCTAGACTGAATAGAGTTATGGAAGATCATAATCATTGTCCTCGTACCGGCGTCTCTCATAGCCTGAGTCGCTCTTGGACGTGAAACCCCAAAAACACTACATCCTGATACAATGATAAGCTTCAGATCAAACCTATCGGCATTCGATGCCATTCTACAGCTGAAGGAGCCGGTAATCGATAAAAGTACTGCTGATACTAGGATCATTGTGGCACTTTTCGTCTCCGAAGCTTTTTAGTGCCAAACACGTAGCCATACTTGACAACCTTAGCACGTTAAATGCTGGAGTAACGACATATAACTACGTAAGGGACATTCTGTCCAATCGGGCTGCTAACATCAGCCTCGCTGGATAACAACTCTAAAACTTTAGATTGGGGAATAGAGGGACGTCGCAAAGGTCCGTTCTCTCTCCGACCCTGTTAATTTAGCGATGATTGGGCTCCCAGGGCAGCTGAACGGTATCACGAACCTGCATCACACCATATATGCCGACGATCTGTCGCTTTGGTTGAGCAGGTGTAGCGATGGACCGATCGAAAGCAAACTTCAGAGTTATAGGCGTAATAGAGAATTATCTTGAGCAGATTGAGTTACAATGATAGGCAGAAAAATCAGAGGATTTTTCTGTCATTTCAAAAAACGAAAAGAAACAGAAACCCTTGAAAAAGCTGTGATATTGCTTTGCGAGTAAGTGGTACTTCCATTCCGACGGTAGACGGTATAGAAGTCCTAGGGCTGTGCATACAAGGAAATGGGTAAAAACACAGAAATTATAATGATAATTGAATCGAGTACCAGCCAGACGTGCCGGCTGCTCAAGCGCATTTCCAACAAGCATGCGGGGACGAAGAAGGCCAATGTTTGAGAATAGTTCAGGATTTCGTCATAAGCCGAATGCTATACGTTGACCCTATCTCAATTTTGCCGAAGCAAAAAAGGACAAAAATAGAAATCATAATCAGAAATGAGATCAAAACCACTCAAAGTCTTCCTCTGAGCACGTCGACGGTAGAACTTCTAAACCTAGGTATCTCCAACACTTAATGCGCTCATAAAAGCCGCCACGGTGTCGCAGCATCAAATGCTTTTAAAAACCAAGACTGGAAGGAAAATCATGAAGCGTCTGGGGTTCGAACCCTAGGAGTGTTCAAAACGGACAGATTACGTACCTAGGGCAACCAGGGAGAGGCTCAAAATTCCACCGCTGCCAAATAACATGCATCCGGTATTTCACCGAGGTAGACGCAAAGATATGGCTGTGGCCCTAGAGGGCAAATTTCGAGGTAGATCCGATGTGCTCCACACGGACGCTGTCGAATACGATCGCAAGGCAGCTCACACAGCGGTTGTGGATCGTTAGAGTGGAGACCCCGTCTCGTGCTGCACCGTTAAAAACACAAGTGCAACAGATGCAGAAGGAAAAGCCATTGCTCTGGCGGTAATACAAAACGGTACAAGGGTGATAGTTAGTGACTCTAAGGCAGCAACCAAGAACAATGATTTGAGCAGAATCTCTGCTGCAGGCGCCAAAATTCCAAGAAAAGGGCGAGTACCACAACAGCTAATCTCACTGATCAAGTCCCCGGCTCAGGACCTGTGGGGGAACGAGAAGCCGATCACGACAGCCAGGGGGCTCACTTTGTAGTCGATCGCCGTCGACGCGCCGCCTCCATACGAGGAACACCTCCCATCGGGTGACGAACTCCCAACATTCCATAAAATAATTTCTCATTATAAGCTCGGTCGTAAGACCTATTCAGCAGCAGATAAACAGCTCAGTAGGGGAGAGGAAATCATGTGGAGAAAATTGCAAACCGGGGTGATTCCAAACCTCAACTCTACAGTAAATGTCATCCAGAAGTCTTTAGTCCTAGATGTACGCACTGCAATAGCGTTGCAGATCTGGTCCACGTGGTCTGGAGCTGCCCTTTCTATAACTACTCGAATAAGATTGTACAATTCCGGGAGACCTTATTGCTCAAGCACGAAGCAGAAGAACAAAGCAAAGTCATCGGTGCCGCTCTGATCGCCGCCGACTCCCAAGGGACTCCGGCCGACGGTTTGGGCAATGAATGGCGGTTTAGGCTACAGCCATCTCCTCTGTCATTTTTGAAGGATGCAAATTAAAGTTATTTCTCTTTCCCTCTCTCCTGGGACTCAAGCGAGGATTAGTTGCGGAGGGTTGTCTACCGTTTCTCTCGGGATGGGATAGGGGAAGGGGGGAGGGGGGTTTTGAGTAAATGCCCACACCATGTGGAAGGTATCACAGCTCACCCCGCAGTGCGGACATCGCCCATCCGTGCTACGATCGTAATGTTTGATTATTGCAGGACAACAATAGAATACCTGTTTGGAGGCGCCTTAAGGTTCGCTTCTTCGTCTTACTTAGCCCTTCGGCGGGGGCCAGGAAAATAAGGTTGTTGTCGATATAATCTGTTTTGATTTCCCTGAACCGACACAGCGGGTGGTTTGTCTCTGAGGCAGAAGAGCTGAAATGAGGAGCCCAGTAAGAAAGCACTCGGTCAGCGGCGTCAGCGGCCTATCTCGTAAGCATGGTGGCCAGGAGCCAAATGATTCTTTTCGGTGTTCGATCAGTTGCAGTCCGTCTTAAATACAAGCGACTAAGGAGGAGATCACCCTTGCCAAGTAATGATCACAAGCTTTTCGGGAGTCCGTGATGATGATTCTCGAATTGGCGTGGGCGGCAGCAATCGCAATCACTACTTCCTCGGCTCGGATTGAATTTTGGGCTCGGAAGGAGAGTCCGTCAATGTGCATTTCCTGGTGAAAGACAGCGGACGAGTAAAATACCGTGGGTGATGGCCCTCCTACGTCTAGATGGTATACACGGGGTCGGGATCCGTGCTGTCTCACAATTTTTCTTTTTTTTTGTTTACCGCAGACAAGAAAAGGTTATGAAAAGTTTCAAAGACACAATCAGGAGGAAGGGTCACAATTCTTAGAAAATTTGTTAGCCGTGATTGTGATTGGCATATTCGTAAAGAAGAGGAGCTTTAATGCTTTTGAAACGGTAAACTGGATGTGGTTGAAAAAATCATGGACCTGGACGCACCTCTAGCCATGTGTTTGGAAATTTGATCATGCAGACGTCTTCTTGGGCCCAACTTTTTCTATCAGAATAGTAATAGAACTGCTACTATGCATAAATATTGGTAGCGTTGCTAAACAAAACCGATCCACGGCTTTATATTAGATATTTTATTAAATCAAGAAAGGAACCTTGCAAGGTCAGCGGAAAGAATCTTGTGGGAGCTGAAGGTAATTGCGGCACCTCATCCTCAGGGTCAGCTGGAAGAGCCACGAAGGAACGTCGTGTGCATCCCGTATCTACACGGTGTCTCACATCATCTGAAAAAGATCGCTGCGCGGCAGATTGTGCACGTGGTGTTCTCCGTCGAACATAAAGTTGAGAAAGTACTCGCAGCTGTGCACAAGAAGCTGGATCCGACCTCTTTCAGAAAATATAATCGGCATTGCTCAGCTTCACACGCAGAAAAGTTCATAAACTGCGAAAGAGGCATCGTGTATAGGGTTCCTATGTCTTGTGGAAAGGCATAATATGACCAGTCGGACAGGTGCATTAACATCACACTAAAAAGCACTACAATTCCCTCGAGGCGAAAAAAATTCAGTGGGGCACTTTGTTGACCTGAAGTGCGAAGAGGGGAAAGCATTTAGCGCAGTGTTGCTGCTTGCGTCAGTGATGTGTGGTTAAGATGCTAATTAAGCACACAATTGTTTGTGAATCTTAAATGCTGGAGACACTGGAGGGTATTTGGGAGACATCCGTCTGATTCGACGCCTTCCCCAAAAACTCTCCAGCGTCCTACACAAGGAGAAGTACATATGCGTTTCCAGGAAGTTGAGTAGTCGTTGGCACGCTCGTCTGCTGATCGAAAAGATGTTGATTTGAATCCAATCGTGCAAAAAGTTTTTTATATATCAAGTTGAAGAGCGTAAAGCACTGAAAGCTTGGTATGACGTAACTTCCGTTGTCGTGACTTCCTGTTGGCGGTGTAACGGACGAACAACATCTCGACCGGGAGGGAGTATGAGCCCTAAAAGGCTGTCTTAAAATCTTCTTCCAACCTAGTGCAGCATTGCCGGGATTTCCAAGATAACAATGACGATCCTTGCCTGCTTGACTTCCATAACAAAGAGATCCATTACTGCAGCAGCAACCAGGTAGGCGTGGAAATCTACGAAGCTTATTGCATCGCTAATAACACGGACACGAATGTGGCGATACCATCCTTGGCTTTACAGGAAAATGAGACGGCCTTCTTCAATAAGAGGCTTCTATCCGCACTGTAATCCCGATCTGTTTCTATTTTCTTGTTTTTTGGATTCGTGCATTTTTTACCTTTAATATTTTACGTCTTTTCCCAATAAAATTTAGTTGCTAGAAAGCGCCCGCGTTGTCTTCTCTTTCCTAGGTTCATTTTCCGTTGTACGTTGGTCCCCCATATCAATTACGAGCCTTTTTGTTGCTCGTTGATGAGGGGGTCTCGGTTGTTGATAACTCTTGGTTATTCAACACCGGGTTCACTGCGTAGCAGATAAGTTGTTAATTATAGATCCTTCCAAAGTCATTTGTGCAAGTGCTCTAAGCACTTTAACACCATATAACTGTGATTTATAAAATGTGTTTTTTTTCTCAATAACAAAATCAGTTGTGAGATAGCGCTCGCCTGTGTCGTCTTTTAATTTTTTCTTTCTTATTATTCGCCCTGTACCGCCCACAAGAAATTCTTGCCAAGTTTCCCAGGTATCTGTACTTCTTAATATGAAGACTGTAATCAACATCAGCTTTTTTGAACATAGTTTCTAGTTGTGCGCAAGCCGTACAATATTTTAAGATAGTATTATGAACATACACTGATGCGAATGGTATTTCCTCTTTGTAGTAAAACCTTCAATTCAAACTTTGTCCTGTGCTAGCACCAAGAAGTTAAGACTTGCACAGTAAGCCTGTGGGGTGGTCTCTCTCACATAAATTGCTCTGATATATAACTTCCCGTTGAAGAAATCAGGTCGTCCAGAATTTCTGGGTGTGCACCTGCGTTCATCACTGGCCCCGATTGAAGAGCTCCACCTCCTACGGAATGCATTGTCCAACACTGCGCAAACAGCATTCTGGATAGCACTACACTGATTAGGTTATGTTGTGTATTTTCTTGTAGTAAGCACTACCACTTTTATTGGCTCATTGCTCTCAAATCATTTTTCCAGTAATTAAAATTTCGGTAATGAAAAGGCAAGCTCTCCAGGCTTTTTGAAATTTTTACCTAGACATCTGTCACCAAAGCAAGCATAATATGCCGTGTGTCCTTCATGAAAGCGATGATGGACGGTGGGCAGAGCAAACTTATCTCCTTGCATGGTGTGCTCCGTGAAGATGCAGTTTGTTCGGCATGTAACCCAACATATGGAGCTCTGAGAAGTCAAATACCTGTTAAATCTCAGGTGCGAAGGAGGCATTGCATGCGAGTGAAGTTTCGCGTGCGCAGGCGATAAGAAAGTAATGGACAAAAGCAATTTTACAGGGCAAGGAGGAGTAATTAAACAACTCAATGAGCTTCGCATCAGCAACTTGTATCCTTAGTTAATTCTGCGTCTTGAAGTGACACCTCATGCCCAACATTATCGCACAGAAATTTAGCAGACTGGAATATTTTAAAATACTGTTATAGAAATATCGAATGAAATAGTATATTCTTCTATATACCAAAACTTTTCTTGTCGAGTGTTTCCATCGATCACATGGAGTACTTAGGACTACGATTGAAAACCAATGGGTATCGCTTTTGACGATAGAAAAACGTTAATAGAAACAAGTACAAGGCTGCCGTCTCCTTATCTGCAGATATGTTGATTGCTATGTTGAAATCTTACATTATATAGAAAAAATTGCGTTCTAAATGGTTTACTGGTCAAAAAAGCTTTTTCACCAGGATTGTTTGATATCTCTTCAGCATTATCATAGCGAGTGTGACGATCCGCGCTCTGTTTGTGGATAATGCATTTGCTTTGTCTTGTCGGAAACAAGTTGTGGTTGCCGTGCAGAACCACGCATTCGACACTGGTAGTGAAAGGAATGGAGAAAGCGACTCAATGATTGATGGGTCATGCTCGCAGAGTTGAATCACAGCGCCCAATAGTGATGTGTTTCAAGACACGTGTGATGAGAGAAAAGCGTCGTTTCGAATTGAGCTGTCTTCTTCGAAAAACTGGTTTTTGATTGAAAACAACAACTTGTCTCTTGTGCTTCTAGAAGAAAAAGAAAGAGAAAAATGTGGGAGAAAATTACGTGAAAACAACAGAACAAAGTTTTTTGTGCGTATAGGCGCCTTTCAGTATTGAATAACAACAATGCTTCCTGTGAACAAAGTTTATCACCTAATTCGGTATGCGCCTCTTCTGGCTCGAGGAAAACAACAAGATCGAATACTCAGAGTGTCTTGCTAGGGATTTGACCGAGAGCCAGCAGTCTATAAGGGATAATAACCGGCGTTAAAGCCACCACGACGTTGTTCCCAGGGACTGCTTCACGACCATTGCGCGAGTTTTCGTTATGGCAATAGCTAAGCTCTGTCAACGCGGTTGGACAGTGTAGTTATGGCGAGAAAAAAAAGACAAAAATGACCTAATGCGGAGCTTTTCTGGTAAAAAAAAGCAAATGTTTTTCAATATCTGAGTGCACCGCAAGATCCGACGTGCAGCAATTGCGGTGTAGAATATAATATATTCTTTCTCCGAGTAAACAACTCAACTGGCATCATTTGTAACGAAGTACATTGCGGCGAAGCTCGTGCAGGCAGACAGTCAGCCCAAGTGCAGCAGTGCGATTAGCGCAGACGATTGAGGTATGTGCCGCTCAAACAATTATACCCATGCACCTTAAACCGGATGGGGCAATTGCTCTGATGTCGCAATAGACGTCCTCGATTTAAGTGGAAAGCTGTGCCAGAACAAGCAAGAAAGGGACGAAAATTTGGGTGACCGTTTAGCCGCGCCTTTCCCGGCCCAGTACTGTCACTTAAAAAAGCGACAGGCTGGCAGGGATCCGTGCCAGGCGGTTCGGGTGGCGCGTGATGAGCGACAAAGCTCTGGTGGGGCTTGCATGCGCGCCCCGTGATAAGAAGAGTTGGGCTCAATCTGGTTAGGCTAGAGGTAGGAGGCGAACTTGCGACTAGAAACGAGTTAGCGCCCGGGTCGAGAGAGGGTTTTTGTGGTAATGGTACAAGCGCCACAGCTGGCAAGCAGGGATAGGGAGGAGGCGCTCTGGGACGGCAGCTCGCAGGTGGATTGCCGTCCGTAGAGAATGCGTGAGCAAACTTAGGAGAGACCGCGGTGTCGTATGAGGCAACTGGTTGATAAGGTTGGCAAGAGACCGACGCGAGCGTGCGAGGCACTTGCCGAATCGTGGCTGAGGGCACATTCAGTGGCGGCGATAGTGGAGAGACCGGTGTGGGGAGCGGCTCCAATGTTGTAGTTGTAGCTGGCAGAGGGAAATGCGAAGCAGCTCGGTGAGGGAATGTAGACAGGGGTGGTACGTGGAGTGGCGCCGCAGCTTGTCAATCGGGAACAGGAGCGCAGGAAGGCGGCGGGAGCTCCAAGCGACAGTACGCAGTCAGGCCCTTCTTGAAGTCAGTGTAAATGTCTGAGCCAGGAGGCGACAACCGCAGCTTTGCCAGGTGACTGGGCTGGAGATCGCGGCCGGCGTGCTGATAGGTCAGCCGAGGAAGGAAGGAGCGCTGATACTGCTGGAAGAATTCAGCGGATGCGATGGTAGGCGCGGACATGGCGGAGAGAAGAAGCTGCCGAAAGCCGGGTGCGAACAGTGGGCAGGCAGCGGCAAGGCCAAGTGGAGGGACTGGCCGGGGGGGAGGCAGAGCCTGTAGGAGCGGCGCAGCGTGCGTCGAAGTTGTCGTGAGGAGTCACCGGATAAGGAAGGTGACCTTCATTCTTTAGAGGTCCCGGTAGCCACGGCTGGTGAGCAGGTGGAGTGGGCTGTCGATGTTGCTGGCCAGGCCGGTTGCCGAATGCGTTCTCTGTTGCGCGAGCGAGGCCACGCTCCCATCAGCATCTTTTAAGCGCCACTGGCGATACCAGCGCAGTTACAAAAAATCAGACAGAGAAAAGGTGACAGGAATCATAGAAAACAACTTGCACCATTCAACAAAGACATTAAAGAGCATTCATTTTATGTCACTAAGCAAATTTGGAGCAAACTTTATGTAACAAATGGATGGGAACGTTGGCAGCGCCGGAACGTGGAATATGCTTCGAGATCTATTAGCTCCAGAGAAAAGAAAATCGGAGGCTCGACAGCAGCTTCAATAGCTGGCGTATAAATATGAAGGTCCGACAAAGGAACTTATAGCCGAGGTTAGGAATCGCGACCACAGCTGTTCTGGAGTCGTTGAGTACGCGGGCTCGGTAAACCCGGAATTGGACAGTCCCATCACTGTCGGGGAAGTGAGGGCTGAACTCAACAACCTAAGAACCAAAACGGCGGCCGGGTCGGACAAAATCAACAGGATGATCAGGAATGTTGAGTTGAAGCTGTACAGGGGGTTAAGAAACAACCGATATTCCTCTTTGGGCCAACGAACTCCTTGCGTGGTCCTTTTTTCCACCGTTTAAAATAAACGCGCGAATTGTTAAAAAAATGTAAATGAAAAAACCGTGACTGCGTTTGTAGCAGCAGCAGCGTCCTTGCGCCGCATGAGCAGCGCCAGCCGTCGAAAAAGGTCATGCCGAAGTGAGGTGGAATTGAGCTTTTTCCTTGTTTCGGCATCACTGGCCGTTCGGCTTCACGCCATCAGACGTTTTAGCACTTCAGCCAGTAAATCATTCATTTCCTTCACCGTCCTGACCGCATACTGATTGGCGCGACAAACTGGTGACCGGGACGTGATGTTACTTCTGCGCCTTGGTGGTGGTGCGGCCAATAGTGAACTGGCTGTTGACTTGAGCCAGCCAGAGTTGAGTATCAACCGGCGAGAACTGGGGAAGGCGAAGGGACAGCGCAGACACTGCACTGGAGGGTCCGTCACCGGGCATGGTGGAGATGTTGTCCTCGGCGTTACCATGGTAGAAGAGAGTGTTCGAGCGCCGTTCCGCAGTCCTTCCTGGGCCACCGTGTCAACGCCTCTGGCATCCGGCCTCTCCCAACAAAAGTCCAGGTCATTCAAGACTTTCCTGAGCCTGCCGCAATCCGAAAGCTCCGTGATTTTCTCGGCGTAATAAATTTTATCGCCTTTTTATCCTTCACTGTGCTGCAGTCCTCAAACCACAGACGGACATGCTTCAAGGCAAGAAAACAAACTTTGCATAACTGACATAGTCGTCAGCTGCTGTAGATTCTTTCCAGGCCTCCAAACGGAAACTATCCGACTTCGCTCTCTTTTCCCATCCGCGCCCTGATGCACCCCTACGCCTTATGACCGACGTCTTCGGCTCGGGCGTTGGAGCCTTGCTCCACCAGCTCTTGAATGATTCTTGGAGCCCTCTTTTTTTCCCGCAAGTTTTTCGCTGCCGAAAACCGCTACAGTACTTTGGGCCCTGAACTTCATGCCATGTACATGTTCGTGCGGCATTTCAAACACCTCTTACAAGGTCGGCAATTCGACATCGTCACCGACCACAAACCACTTATTTTTTCCCATCAAGTCGAGGAGCGGTAAGTTTTCGCCCCATGAAATTCGTCACTTTTCGTACTTGGCAGAATTCACGACCGACATCAGACATGTGCGAGGTCTTGACAGTGCCCCGGCTGATGCTCTGTCACGTGTTACTGCTTCTCTCGTCTCGGCTGCTCTTCCGCTGGACCTCGACTTTGCCGCTCTCGCAAAAGCGCAGCAACACGACTCGGAGGTTATGGATCTTTGCCAGAACCCTCGTTCGCTGGTTCTCTATGACATTCTCCTCCCTTCGTGCCCGGTCCCCATTATCTGCGGCACTTCGGTCGGCACTCCGCGCCCTTTGGTGCCCTTTGCCTTTCTTCGTCTTGTCTTCGACGCCCTCCACGGCCTATTCCTTATCAGCATTCGCGCCACGTAGCATCTTCTCACGAAACGTTACGTCTGGCCCGGCATCAGCAACGACGTGCGCGCCTGGGCCCGTGCCTGCCTGGCTTTTCATCAGCCTAAAACTCAGCGACGCACGACCTCTCCTTTCGGCTCGTTCCTTCCGCTGTCAGCCGGTTTTGACAACATCCAGATCGATATCTTGTGTCCCTGGCCACCTCCAGCTAGACGATCATATCTTCTTACTTGCATCGACCGGTTCACTGCCTTGCCCGAAACGTTCCCTCGGCCGAACGCCACCAATGACACCATCGTCAGAACCTTCGTCGCCGGCTGGGTCTCCTGGTACGGTATTCCTTCGACCATCACCACTGACTGTGGCGCCCAGTTTGAATCTTCTCTGTTTATTAACATTATGACTTTACTTGGAACTTCCCGAATTATAACTACTGCTTACCATCCCATCCCCAATGGTATGATCGAACGCTTCCATTGTTCGCTAGAAACATCCCTCAAAGCCCAACTCGACGCCACCCACTGGACTGCCTACCTACCTTTGGTTCTGGTCAGCCTCCATGCTACACTGAAACAAGATCCTCGTTGCACTCCGGCAGACCTTGTCTATGGCTCACCCCTGAGTCTTCCTGGTGAATTTTTCGAATCTACCGACCTGTCGACAAGTCTCGACCCTACCGATTACGTGACGCAGCACCGCTATTTTGGCCGCCATCTCAGAGCGCCACATCTCCGATGCCAGTATCGACCATCTTCACATGTTCTATCTCAACTCGCGAGTTGCACGCACGTCTTTGTTCGCCGAGACTCTGCCCTCAAGCCGCTTCAGAGCCCCTACGACGGCCCCTTTCGTGTACTCGAAATATCATCGAAGTTCTTCGTCGTTAACGTTCATGGGTGCACTGACCTCATTTCAATGAACCGCTCTAAGCCAGCCTTCAAAGAGGACGCCTCGCCCACTGGACCTACATGTGTGCTTTATCTGCCCCAACCGGCCGGCCGGCTGCCTTACGCCGCCATCTCTCTTTGCCACTCGTCAGGAGCGGAGAGTACTGTTCCGGCTCCCTGCTTCACAGAACAACTTCAGCAGCAGCACCGCTCTTACGCAGCAGGAGCAGCACCAGCCGTCGATAAAGATGCCGCCGAAGTGCTGTGGAACTGAGTTCGGCTCCATGCTATCAGACGTTCTAGGACTTCAGGCACGAAATCAATCATTTCCTTCGTCGTGCCGTCCTCATAGTGATTGGCGCGACACCTTCATGCGCAACCTTAATTCAGCGCTCCGAATCGTGCTTCGAACGCACGAAACGAGCGTGCTGTCTGTGCACAAGTGAGCGTCCGCCGCTCAGTTCAACGGGCTGCTCAATGACAAACACAATACATAAGACTTCATGCATGCTTTGAATGCGAAAGCACTGTGTGAGTTCTCTTGCGAAGTTCATTAAAGATTCCTTCTTTTCTAGTGACATTTACGCAGTAGCATACATGATGAAAATCTACATCGCAAAGAAAGACGAGGACACAAGGAAGACCCATGAAACACACGAGCGCTCACTTTAAATTTCCATAGATGAGCAATTGCCCCGATTTTTACTTTTCTTCACTCACCCTAGCATTTGAATCCGTGGCCCTCCTTCACCCTCGTTCTCATCTTGAAAATTTAACCCGCCCTACCTCACCCTTACCCTTCCCTCGAAAAATTTGCTGCCTCATCGCTTTCACCATCACCTCGTCGGCCGTCCCTCACCCTCAACCTAACTAACAGTTATTTTAAAACTCCTGATATTTTTGGTGGGAAACTTCTGGTGATATCCATGAGTAATAAAAGTATAAGACAAGCACTCAGGGCACTCTTTGACGGTAGACTAGAGGATTATATTGTTTTGTGTGAGCATGCACGTGTAAACGTAGGTTGGTTCAGCTAATAACTGGAACAAAACCAAGGCAGTTACAAGTTGAGCCCCAAAATATCTCTCTGTCTTTACTTCAGGCACGCACCGCACGCATACATGTGGCCTGTACTTATAACAATAATTGTTATGTATATGCACTTCTAAAATGAGTAATCGCATTGCTTGTGTCTCTGTAAAAAACTAATCTACGCCAAGAATATTTAGAAAACAACGCAGCAGCGTTTGCCACGACAATTACAATAAGTGCTAACCACAGATTATACTCAGCAAAAGTAAAGTTTGCAGGTCGCTTAATTCCATTACACGATGTCAGTGCGATAGCATTGAGTCTTCTTCATTTCACTGCTTCTACTCTCCCGCCATTCCGTGCGGTTTGCTCCATGTTCGTTTTATGATGCTTCTACGCGTACGGATAGAAGATGATACAGAACATGCTTTCAGGCTACAGCGTGAGAGATTGGCAGTTTAGGTAGGTAGGTAGGCAGGTAGGCCTCAAACTATGCTGGCACATACCCTCTGCGGTTGAGTAGCCAAGCCAGAGGTAGTTAATTGCTGGATACAAGAAAGTTTGGACGGGAATAGGAGTGGTAATAGCATGTAGGCTGATAGATTGGAAGACGCAACGACCGGGGTCCTGTTAACTTGGAGATGAAGACGGGACAATGGCTTAATATGCATAATAGTATACAATGCCTGTACTGTTTCAATGTTGTACTGACAAACAGCGGGAAAAGAAATTAGAAGGGGAGACACTGCGTTTCTTGAAGAAAATTTTGCACAGCAGAGAGCACACTCCTGTCGCTTCGTCCAAGAAAAGAAGCGCCAATGGAAAGAACAACAACAGAGGACAGAGGCAAACCCAGTTGATGAAATGGAAGTTGCAAAAGGCGCTTCCTCAAACGACAGAAGTGGCCTCAGAACAGCAGGAAGCGATCTATTGTCTCAGGTTCGGCGCAAAAAGGGCACAATGGGGAAGCTGCCAGGCCAGATCCGTGAAGGTAGAAATTGAGAAGGGGAACCCGGCAACGCAAACGCGTGAAAGAGAGCTATAGTGAGCGCGAGTGCCAGTCTTTGCTACTCCAAGGATGCAGAAGACGCTGACATTCGTGAGATGGTGTAAGAGCTGAGGCAGCAAATTCCTGAATTATATTGCAGCTGCGAAACCTCACCGCAACTGGAAATGCACAGGTTGGCAGGACAGCAACAATTGCGCTGCAGAGAGAGGCCCTTGCTAAGGAATCTGCAACCTCATTTAAGGTAAAGCCCATGTCACCTGTTACCCAAATCAACCTACCCAAATTTAGATGGAGCGGAATCAGGACCTTAAAGAGGCGTATTGCCCGAGACTAACTGGGTGAGAAAAATGATGAGAAAATGAACAGAGGGTCCCTCATAACCACGACGTGGGAAACGGTAGTTTCTAATTTTCGTAAGGCTAAAATTGCTGCTAATAATTCAGCGAGATATATTTGAGTGAAGTCAGGAAGATGGAGAGAAAAAGAACAACCCAGTGAAGGCGAAAAAACTCCCACATCTGCATTTTCGCGATCCTGCGAGGCATCGGTAGCAATAAGAACATTGAGAAAGGACCTTAGGTGTTCCTGCAACAAGCACTGAAGAAGAAGAAAGGGCTGCAGCTCTGCGTTCGATGGGAGAATGTGATCGAAATCAATCTGGACAGAAGATGATTTGTTATACTTTTGGCGAACATCTATGAATTGAATGTTTATGGGATCATGGAGGGACTGCACGAAACATATTTGTGTAGTACGAAAACGAGACCAGGCGGCAAGAAAAAAGGCGGAAGGTTGATTAATAAATATTATACTCGAGGCGTGAAGAGGTTAGTCGAACAATTTTAAAAGTCATTGCACTGTTAAAAGGCGACACCGAGCTGATAACGATCGGATTCGCGCCTCAAGATGCAGAACAGCATGGCGACATATTTTGGAAGCCCCAGACAGAGGCGCAACGCCTCACGTTTCAAGAGCACAAGAGGGCAAAGTTTATAGGCAGGAGCGCCTGAGAATAAAACACAGCCGAATGCGGTACGTGACGAAGACGACGACATTGCAAGAACCACTCGAGAGGTTGGCAGTGCGTACTGGCAGTACTGACAGGTTGTTAAGGTTTCTGCCAAATAATTGTTCATCTGAGGTAAGTGTGTGAACCAACCGACTTCAAAACCGGAGTGGCACTCCTTTTTGGAAATGTGCTCAGCATTTCCTCGCGTCTAGTGCTCTGTTGCTGTCTTTTTGCGATGTGGTGCGTGGCGTATCCTAAACGCTTTCTAAGTAATATAGTAATGTTTGTGCTTTATGGGAGTTTAACTTCCCAAAGCGACTCAGGCTATGACGGACGTCGTAGTGAAGGGCTTCGGCAATTTCGGTCATCTAGAATTTCGCCTGCTTCGAAACTCGACCGCCGCGGCCGGATTCGAACCGGCCGAGAATCATAACCACTGAGCCACCACGGCGGCATTTAGTTAAGGTAAAAAGAATGTATTTTCAATGTAATAATTGCCACGCTTGAAAAAAGCTGCGCCGGCCAGCGGGACTGAATTCTTAGCGTTGCTTCGGGTTGGAATCTCGCTCCCCCAACACTGCAGTTTTTGATTTCTTTAGTGTCTTTCCCGTTTGCGATGCCGGCTTCCAGCTGCACTAAGGCGTTTATGATGTCACTTAAAATAAAATATTATTCAGGCCACTTCAAAATCAAACGGGTCACTAAAATGAAGCATTTTGGCTGAATAATGGTAATCACTAACTCCCCGAGTCTGGATCGTGTGAACGTTCCTGTGGTTGCCATTTAAGAGTCGGGAACAACTTAAGTCTGCAGTGAAGCTCCGCTCACTTCCAGGGCCACCGCATAGTATTTCTCCACGACAATAAAGTGGTGCGTTGTTAAAATTTTTCTTGTTGCCTAAACAAGGAGCTAGTCACAAGAAATAAATTATAAGCTGTAGAATTTTGTTACCATGTTTGTTTAATATAGTGCAAAACTAAAAAGTTGATTTTATTTACTCTTGTGATTGTCCAGCGGAGTAATCCACTAAGCCGTGGACCGTGACTAAACGTTAGGAACTGCTGTTTTTTTTAAGTAGTATCGTACTAGTGTCCTAGAGCTTCCACTTCGCCGGTAAGTTGTCTGTCTGTCTGCTTCCATCACGTGGGCCACCTTGTTCACGTGACTTTGTGACGTCATCACAAGCTGCCCACTGGATTGTGAACAGACTGTCCACCGTGGCAGTTCAATTAATGATTAATCGCGAGATATTCCTCAGGAACCTCATGAGTCTCACAAGCCCCACCGATGGCAGCACCTGCCATCGCAGTGGAGCGGCACGTGGCTCAACAGCTCTGCTCCAGGAGTGGTATCAGAACTCCTAGGAATCTCTCAATGTATCGAATGACCAAATCTACCAAAGTGCAAGTCTAAAATGATGCAATATCACGCAAGCTTACATCATAAGATACATCAGCCAAAATAAGTCAGTTCAGGACAAGCAAAAGCATAGAAACTCAAATAAACCACGCAAACAAGAGCAAATGGTGACAGCCCTCGAAAATTTGTGGTTAACACCAAGATAAACGTTTTGTGTTTTTTTTTGCTTGCACGTCCAGGCATTACCCAAACGCTGAGTGTTAATTATGAACCATGCCTGCTAGAAATTTGGTTCATAAAATCAGGCGCGCGATTTCGTGGTCATACGTCTGACCATGGCCAGAAATGAACTACGTGTTCTTATTATAGAGAGGGCAGTAGAAATTTTTGTTTATATAGCACTTCGTGCAATGCAAGGCGGAGCGAGCGATGATTCAGGCCTATGTGGTAAAGCTGCTGCTTTATTTTAATTGAGAGACTACACTAGTTGGCATTGCCCACCAAAACTAGCGGCCCTGCTTTCCTATACTGCGATTTCAGCAGAAGCACTGAACTACTCACTGAACGACTCACTGAACTACTCACTACTCACTGCTCTACTCAGTGTGCGAATAAAAAAAATCCCGTCAAAGGCTACCAACAGGATTTGATTTGACAGTGGAATTTCGTCTGGCCATTTCTTGCGCACCAGCCAGTTCTTTTAAACCTCACCGAGCAGAAATCGGACTACGTTCCTGTAAACAAGGCCAAGAATTTGGAAATTCAACAGTCTTATTAGGTATAATTTCTGCATGTTTTATTCTTGACTCTGGTCATCTGACAGACTCGTGGCTGATAATGGAAATGATAAATGCGGTGCACTGTACCGGTTGGAGTGGCGGCCACCAGCACGGCCCGGCCAGTGCCCCCTTGATGCACACTATACAGTGTTTCGAATAATACTTCACATCATTTTTAACAATAAGCTTTTCTGAGCTAGAAGAGCGCTTTCTTTCCCTAGCGTTGTCAGGGGAGTAGTACATCACGGCAACGCAGTTGTGGTCCAGCCATTCCAAGTACTGGAGCAATTTTTGGAGCAGAAAGTTTTTAATTTGGGAGCACCCTCGTATAAAAACGATAATTCTAAACCAACCAGGCAGCAACACGAGGGGAATAAAGGAGTTACCCAGAAGAGTTTGTTACTAATGAGATCAGATTTAGCCATATGTAGCAAGGTAGAAAAATAAACATAACAAAGGTGCTCACAAAAAACTGACAAAACATTTTGTGAACGTTGGCACTGTCTTGAATACAAGTTTAGACAAGCACGCTTGACTTAAGTCCAAAGGACAGCTTCACTTGATCCATTCTTTTTTTTCCTGTTCGCACTATCTTAACACTTCTTGGTATTTTTTTACAAATTTATCAACTCGCAAAAAGAATCAGCAAGACTGAAATTCTATTGTTCCCACAAAGCTTGACCTCGTAGGACCTGCTCCAAGCTTTTGTTCTTCATCCCAGAAGATACGACTTCTGCGCGCTTCAGGGTTTACTGACATGATGCAACCTTACGATTCAACCGACATGATGTGCGAACATGGCGAAAGGAAAACTCAGGAGATGCTCTCGCTATCCGAACTTGACGCCAAAAAGTGCGCTAGAAGTCACGCCTTTTCGCAACGACTACTGGGAGTCTGGCTGCTGGCACAGCCAATAGTAACACTGTGCGCTGCGTCGTCGTCGTCTGCTACAATGCCTGCTGCGCATGCGCAAGCGCGCTGAGACGGCGACCAAGTAGGAGCGGATCAAGGGGAAGCAGGCTTCAAAAATGAGACTTAACCGCCTCTTCTCTGTTCTTTCCTTCCTCCATGTGCACAAATAAACTGGCTGCTAGATTCTACCAAGAACCCACCAGCGCCCTAGACTGCCAAATGCGAAAATGTTTTTGTGAGTTGCCAACTGAAAACCTGCATGGTTAAAAAAATAATTGTTTACTCATCACCGCGTCTTCTTTGTGGCGCAGCTAAAGAGCAGTGTTAATCAAATCGCTGCTTTTGGAGCAGACTGGCGCCGCAAAATGTAAAATTTTCAGAATGGTGCAAATGGAGCAGCTGGGGCACCACTGCGGCAACGGAGAAGGCGCATGACTCCCCGCCTTTATTGTTCGCCTCGTGTACCTGCAGACTGCAGATACTACGTCTTCCCCGGGAACATTCACACTTAAAACTAGCGCTTTAAACCGGGAATACATAAGGGGCCGCACAGGCAAAATACATTAGCCCGGAGTACGGGTCGGGCCACCAATTCGCCCTCAGACAGTGCATCTTGCCTTCCCTCACCCTCACCTCATCATGTCTTCCCTTCCTTGCCCTCACCTCATCGTGTCTTTCCTCCATTACCCTCATCCTCACTAATTTTCATGCGCCCATCCTCTCTCACCCTCATCTCACCGAGTGAAATCCCCATGGGGTGAGGGTGAACACGCCCTCATGAGGGCTCGCCTTCGTGAGGACGCCCATCTCTGCTTGCAACAATTTGTTTCGAACCCTCGGGCCAGTACATATAGCTGAAAAAGCATCACGCATGTGCAGTAGGCGACACATTCATATTGGCGCGTGCTCATGGGAGCGCGCCGACGATGAAGACGAAGTGTGCGTGTGCCGGTGGACAAAGACGAAGTGTGTGTGTGGTTCGGACAGCCATCTTGTGAATTCCCTGCTGTGCGCTGGACTTCGCTGAGACCGTGATCTGTGCCGGCCCTGTCTTCGTTACATTTTTGGTGGAGGTGCTGGGTACTTTCCAACATCTACGTGCCCCGAAGGCTCTCTATGAACACGGATTTGACTCCGATTCATCGCAGTACGAGCCGCCGAATCCAATGTCAGTCACCAGAGTACGGTCCGTTATCCCCTAGGACCAGGGCTCCAGCTGCGACGCGCAGGACTGACGCGGCACCTATGGCTAGCAACGGAGACGCGGCAGCTATGGCTGACAACGGGAACTCAGCTGCTCATTTCCTGGTCCTCCAGCTGCGAACGCCGCCGACCTTCCATGGCGAAGTGTTTGAGAACGCGGAGGACTGGCTTGACCAGTTCGAGCGCGTTGCCAGGTACAACGGCTGGGATGAGGAGCGGAAGCTGCACAATGTTTACTTCGCTCTTGACGACTCGGCGCGGACGTGGTACGAGAACCACGAGACAACGTTTCCTTCTTGGGAACGGTTCCGTAGCCAGTTGCTGGCGACCTACGTCAACACCGACCGTCGGGAACGAGCTGAGTCGGCGCTGCAGTCAAGGAACCAGCGACCCAATGAGAGCGTCGCAATGTATTATGAGGACATGACACGACTGTTCAGAAGGGCGGATCCAAACATGGCCGAGGACAAGAAAGTGCGCCACCTGATGCGCGGGATAAAAGAAGAACTGTTTGCTGGGCTTGTGCGAAACCCACCTAACACCACTTCGGAGTTTCTATCGGAGGCCACTACCGTCGAAAAGACCCTGCAACAACGCGCCCGCTATTACAATCGCGCCGTGAACACCGTATCAACTGCCGACTTTGCGCCAGCCTCCAGCGACTCCGCTGACACCCTTCGGGAGCTGGTTCGATCTATCTTCAAAGAAGAGCTGCACAAAATGCGCCTCTCTGCCCAGTCGCAGCCGCAGTGCCCATCGTTAGCACAAATTATCCGAGAGGAAGTGCAGCAGGTGGTCCCTGAACCTGTTGCCCCTGCTGCCCTTACACCGACGCCCCCGCGCCAGACGTACGCGTTGGTACTCCGACAGAGCCATGGAAAGAAAAATGATAGGTGTAACGTTAAGAGATCGGAAGCGGGCAGAGTGGGTGAGGGAACAAACACGGGTTAATGACATCCTGGTCGAAATCAAGAGAAAGAAATGGGCTTGGGCAGGGCATGTAATGCGAAGGCAAGATAACCGCTGGTCTTTAAGGGTAACGGAGTGGGTTCCAAGAGAAAGTAAGCGTAGCAGGGGGCGGCAGAAGGTTAGGTGGGCGGATGAGATTAAGAAGTTTGCAGGCAAAGGGTGGATGCAGCTGGCAAAGGATAGGGTTAATTGGAGAGACATGGGAGAGGCCTTTGCCCTGCAGTGGGTGTAGTAAGGCTATGATGATGATGATGATGATGACTCCGACAGAACTGCGACCTCGCCCCTTGGAGCACAAGCCCATCTGCATCTGCTTTCCAGCCGCGGCCCCCGCCTGTCCCTGTGTTGCCCGAGGCCAGACTGCGGAAGACGGACGTGTGGCGGGCACCTGACCAGCGGCGCCTTTGCTACCACGGCGGTGAGGCTGGCCATATCTTGCGGTGGTGCCCTTATCGTCGACCTGGAATTCGCGGATTTCATCCGCGAGTCTCCTGTCCGCCCAATGCCGAACGGCCCCGCGAAATTGAGGAGCACCTGTCAACGCGCCGGGATCACACTCACACTGATTTCCCTCGCCCTGACTACCGCCCACCAACCTCTACCCGCTATCGTTCGCCGAGTCCCCGTCCTTCGACAAGCCGTTTCAGCCGCTCACCGAGTCCTCGCCGGGGAAACTAGACCCAGCGGCCTGCGGAGGTAAGGCCGCTGACGAGCGAACAGCCGAACATCCTCCATCGCGTTCCCGACCAGACGACGGCTATCAAACGAGGGCACGTGACGATCACAAAGGATGTGCAGCTTCGGACTTACCGGTCGATATCGACGATTTAGCAGTTACGGCATTGGTTGATACGGGAGCGGACTATTCGGTTATGAGCAACGAGCTAGCAAAAGAACTGAGGAAAGTTTTAACCGCGTGGACTGGGCCTCAGATTCGCACAGCTGGTGGGCACCTAATTACCCCTGTTGGCCGGTGTACGGGGAGAGTTACAATCGACGGATTTGTTTACGTTTGTGACTTTGTTGTCCTACCTCACTGTTCGCGCGATGTCATTCTCGGCCTGGACTTTTTACAAGCTAACGGCGCCGTTATCAGTTTACAAGAGCCGCGCGTGACGTTTTCGCCGACGCAAGCAATTGAAATAGCCGACCCAGACGACTCCAGGATACCCGCCCTGCGTATTGCTGCTGATGACGTGACGGTGCCTCCGCGGTGCAGCATGATGGTCCCCGTGCAAAGTGACTCGCCCGGTGATCGAGACGTTATGGCAGAGAGAAACGTCAGCCTTCTACTCGAGAAAGGAATCTGCGCTGCAAGAGGGCTTGTTCGCTTACGGGATCGCTCTGCGACACTCTTGATCACCAACTTCGGAACAGAGTTCCAGCCTGTTGCGAAAGGAACGGCCGTTGCATACGTTACCGACTTCGTTCAGCCCGCAGAAATATGTGCTCTGGAGATACCGTCGCCGGACGGACGCGATGCAGCAGCCGTTCTGTCTACCGTGGACATTAATCCCGGCTTGTCGGTGGGTCAGAAGCAGCGCTTTTTAGAGCTCCTTCACGATTTCGCAGAGTGTTTCGCCACGACATCAAAGGTAGGGCGCACCCCGGTAGCCAAACACCGCATCATCGTCAACGAGGAGACTAGCCCCATATCCCAACACCCGTACAGAGTGTCGCCGGTGGAACGGGAGGCTATACGATCCCAAGTGCAAGAAATGCTTGCAGAAGACGTAGTCCAGCCGTCCACGAGCCCCTGGGCTTCGCCTGTGGTATTGGTGAAGAAAAAAGATAACACCTTGCGATTCTGCGTCGATTATCGGAAGTTGAATCGTGTCACGAAACGTGACGTTTACCCCCTTCCACGTATCGACGACGCCTTGGATCGACTGCGTGACGCTAAATATTTTTCTTCACTCGACCTTAAGAATGGCTACTGGCAGATAGAAGTGGACGAAAGGGACAGAGAGAAGACAGCGTTCGTGACACCTGACGGCCTTTATGAATTCAAAGTGCTACCCTTTGGACTCTGTTCTGCGCCAGCAACCTTCCAACGCATGATGGACACCGTTCTTTCTGGGCTGAAATGGCAGACATGCCTAGTGTACCTTGATGATGTTGTCATTTTTGCTCCTAGCTTCGAGGAACACCTCAACCGGCTGCGAATGGTGTTACAGGCGCTCCGTTCGGCACAGTTGACGATAAAGCCACAAAAGTGTCACTTTGGTTTCGAAGAGCTCAGTTTCCTTGGTCACGTGATAAGCGCTGACGGAGTCCGTCCTGACCCGGAGAAGACTGCCGCTGTGGCACAGTTCCCGCGCCCAACCGACAAAAAGTCCGTTCGTAGGTTTCTGGGCCTCTGTGCCTATTACAGACGTTTCGTTGAAAACTTTTCCACAATTGCCGAGCCCCTTACAATGCTTACTAGAGACAATGTATCTTTTGTGTGGCATGATGATCAGGAATCTGCCTTCAACGAGCTACGCAGCCGCCTACAAACTGTCCCAATACTCGCCCATTTTGATGAACGAGCTGCCACTGAAATTCATACCGACGCCAGCAATGTTGGTCTCGGCGCTATTCTCGTTCAGTGGCAGGATGGCAACGAGAAAGTCATAGCGTACGCCAGCCGCTCCCTCTCGAAAGCAGAGGCAAACTACTCTACCACAGAGAAGGAATGCCTTGCGGTAGTGTGGGCGATTAGCAAGTTCCGACCATATCTCTATGGTCGCCCGTTTCGAGCTGTCAGTGACCATCATTCGTTATGCTGGCTAGCCAATCTCAAAGACCCTTCGGGACGGCTTGCAAGATGGAGCCTTCGCCTCCAGGAATACGACATCACGGTAGTGTACAAGTCCGGCCGTAAGCACAATGACGCCGATTGTTTGTCACGTGCGCCTGCCGACGTTGCTCCGGCCGAAACGGAGGACGACTTCCCGTTTTTTGCTCTCGTCACGTCGTCCGATATGGCCCGGCGTCAACGGGCTGACTCAGAGTTGCGTCCGCTCATCGAGCATCTGGAGGGCCTTAACGTCGCTGTTCCGCGGCTTTTCGTTCGAGGTTTGGGTTCCTACAGTCTCCGAGATGGCGTCCTTTACAAGAGGAACTTCGCCCATAACACGGAAACCTTTCTTCTGGTTGTGCCATCCGAACTCCGTACAGAAATCTTGCACGCCTGCCACGACGAGCCATCGGCTGGCCATTTGGGTGTTACTCGGACGTATGCCCGCATTCGTGCGAAGTATTACTGGCCAAAGTGGCTCTCATCAGTCCATCAATATGTGAGGACCTGCCGTGACTGCCAGCGACGAAAGACACCACCAGTTAAACCCGCAGGTCTTCTCCAGCCCATCTCACCGCCTACAACACCTTTCCAACAAGTGGGCATGGACTTGCTGGGCCCATTCCCATTGTCTTCCTCAGGGAACAAATGGATTGTTGTGGTGACGGACTACTTAACGCGGTACGCCGAGACACAGGCGCTCCCCCACGCTAGAGCTGCAGAAGTGGCTCAGTTTTTTATGGCATCAATCGTCTTGCGTCACGGTGCGCCATCAGTCGTCATCACGGACCGTGGAACCGCCTTTACGGCGGCCTTAATGCAATCTCTCTTCGAACTCACCCACACCAGTCACCGGAAGACAACAGCCTATCATCCCCAAACAAACGGCTTGACTGAACGCCTCAACCGGACGCTTGCAGATATGCTTGCTATGTATGTCGACGTTGAGCATCGTACGTGGGACGAAGTTCTTCCTTATGCAACCTTCGCCTACAATACGGCAGAACAGGAGACTACCCGTCTTACACCTTTCCAGCTGGTCTACGGACGGTGTGTCACTACCATGCTGGATGCTACGCTACCCGCTGCACACAACGACGGAGACATCGGCCCCTACGCTGACGTTGACACATTCGTCCAGCGGGCTGAGGAAGCCCGCCAACTCGCAAGGTGCCGGATTCGACATGAACAACAACTCGACGCTGGTCGCTAAAACCTCCGACACCGATGCGTTCGGTACGAGCCCGGCGACTCTGTATGGGTATGGACACCTGTGCGCCGCCGCGGACTCTCCGAAAAGCTCCTCCGACGCTACTTCGGTCCGTACGAGGTGGTTCGTCGTATAAGTGATGTCACATACGAAGTTTTTCCGCGGGACACGACCTCCTCGCCACGTCGGCGTCATCCGACCGAGGCTGTCCACGTGGTGCGCATGAAGCCCTACCATGACAGGCTGCAACCCACCGCTTTCCCAGCTTAACAGCTCTCTGTATTCTCTGCCGTCCGCCGTCTATACCGAACATTACCTTTGCTGTCCGTGTTCGTTTCCGGCGTCGGGCCGCCGCCTTGATGGAGGGGGTAATGGCGCGTGCTCATGGGAGCGCGCCGACGATGAAGACGAAGTGTGCGTGTGCCGGTGGACAAATACGAAGTGTGTGTGTGGTTCGGACAGCCATCTTGTGAGTTCCCTGCTGTGCGCTGGACTTCGCTGAGACCGTGATCTGTGCCGGCCCTGTCTTCGTTACAATATGTTGACACAAGTATAACAGCTGCATACGAGTAAGAGCAATGCATGGCTTGGCCACGTAGGACCCACCGAACCGATTTATCATTTCATCCTCTGATTTCTCCAGTCAGGTGCCAAAGGTTTTGGCGATAACAGAGCAATCTTGGTAAGCGGGCTGGCACATGACCACTTCATCTGAATCGCTATAATTTTCATCTTCACCCTTGTTTGTCTCACATTTTCTGCAGCGTGTATTCAGAAACCCTCCTCGCCGTTAAGACACATTATTGCATAGTTCTCGCAGGCGGTCGTTCAAACACCTATCGCTTTGTCCTACGTAGCTCATTACCCATTTCAAAGCAATCCTGTAGACTATAGAATGCGTACAATCTACGAATTTGTTGGGGTGCTTCTTCTTGAAGTCGAGACGTTTCGAATCACAGGGCACTGACAGTCTGCAACAGTTTCAGCGCTCATATGTTCCATGTGTGCTCGTATTTCCTTGCACTGTACATTTTCATCACGAATTTCCAACAAGCCCAGATTGTCAACTTAGTTAGCATATAGCCGTAAGGAAACGCACGCATTAGGAGCAAGAACTATTTTCAGACAAAACCGGGAGCGGCGACATCAGCTGATTTCGAGACCGTTAGCACGCTCGCTACGTCCACCCAAAGCGCGTTTGGCAGCGCTACA
>JARKHS020004141.1:0-46068 GCA_030143305.2 Amblyomma americanum
CGCAGAACAGAGTCCAAAGGGTAGCACTTTGAATTCATAAAGGCCGTCAGGTGTCACGAACGCTGTCTTCTCTCTGTCCCTTTCGTCCACTTCTATCTGCCAGTAGCCATTCTTAAGGTCGAGTGAAGAAAAATATTTAGCGTCACGCAGTCGATCCAAGGCGTCGTCGATACGTGGAAGGGGGTAAAGGTCACGTTTCGTGACACGATTCAACTTCCGATAATCGACGCAGAATCGCAAGGTGTTATCTTTTTTCTTCACCAATACCACAGGCGAAGCCCAGGGGCTCGTGGACGGCTGGACTACGTCTTCTGCAAGCATTTCTTGCACTTGGGATCGTATAGCCTCCCGTTCCACCGGCGACACTCTGTACGGGTGTTGGGATATGGGGCTAGTCTCCTCGTTGACGATGATGCGGTGTTTGGCTACCGGGGTGCGCCCTACCTTTGATGTCGTGGCGAAACACTCTGCGAAATCGTGAAGGAGCTCTAAAAAGCGCTGCTTCTGACCCACCGACAAGCCGGGATTAATGTCCACGGTAGACAGAACGGCTGCTGCATCGCGTCCGTCCGGCGACGGTATCTCCAGAGCACATATTTCTGCGGGCTGAACGAAGTCGGTAACGTATGCAACGGCCGTTCCTTTCGCAACAGGCCTGGAACTCTGTTCCGAAGTTGGTGATCAAGAGTGTCGCAGAGCGATCCCGTAAGCGAACAAGCCCTCTTGCAGCGCAGATTCCTTTCTCGAGTAGAAGGCTGACGTTTCTCTCTGCCATAACGTCTCGATCACCGGGCGAGTCACTTTGCACGGGGACCATCATGCTGCACGCGGAGGCACCGTCACGTCATCAGCAGCAATACGCAGGGCGGGTATCCTGGAGTCGTCTGGGTCGGCTATTTCAATTGCTTGCGTCGGCGAAAACGTCACGCGCGGCTCTTGTAAACTGATAACGGCGCCGTTAGCTTGTAAAAAGTCCAGGCCGAGAATGACATCGCGCGAACAGTGAGGTAGGACAACAAAGTCACAAACGTAAACAAATCCGTCGATTGTAACTCTCCCCGTACACCGGCCAACAGGGGTAATTAGGTGCCCACCAGCTGTGCGAATCTGAGGCCCAGTCCACGCGGTTAAAACTTTCCTCAGTTCTTTTGCTAGCTCGTTGCTCATAACCGAATAGTCCGCTCCCGTATCAACCATTGCCGTAACTGCTAAATCGTCGATATCGACCGGTAAGTCCGAAGCTGCACATCCTTTGTGATCGTCACGTGCCCTCGTTTGATAGCCGTCGTCTGGTCGGGAACGCGATGGAGGATGTTCGGCTGTTCGCTCGTCAGCGGCCTTACCTCCGCAGGCCGCTGGGTCTAGTTTCCCCGGCGAGGACTCGGTGAGCGGCTGAAACGGCTTGTCGAAGGACGGGGACTCGGCGAACGATAGCGGGTAGAGGTTGGTGGGCGGTAGTCAGGGCGAGGGAAATCAGTGTGAGTGTGATCCCGGCGCGTTGACAGGTGCTCCTCAATTTCGCGGGGCCGTTCGGCATTGGGCGGACAGGAGACTCGCGGATGAAATCCGCGAATTCCAGCTCGACGATAAGGGCACCACCGCAAGATATGGCCAGCCTCACCGCCGTGGTAGCAAAGGGCGCCGCTGGTCAGGTGCCCGCCACACGCCCGTCTTCCGCAGTCTGGCCTCGGGCAACACAGGGACAGGCGGGGGCCGCGGCTGGAAAGCAGATGCAGATGGGCTTGTGCTCCAAGGGGCGAGGTCGCAGTTCTCTCGGAGTCATCATCATCATCATCGTCAGCCTTACTACACCCACTGCAGAGCAAAGGCCTCTCCCATGTCTCTCCAATTAACCCTATCCTTTGCCAGCTGCATCCACCCTTTGCCTGCAAACTTCTCAATCTCATCCGCCCACCTAACCTTCTGCCGCCCCCTGCTACGCTTACTTTCTCTTGGAGCCCACTCCGTTACCCTTAAAGACCAGCGGTTATCTTGCCTTCGCATTACATGCCCTGCCCAAGCCCATTTCTTTCTCTTGATTTCGACCAGGTTGTCATTAACCCGTGTTTGTTCCCTCACCCACTCTGCCCGCTTCCGATCTCTTAACGTTACACCTATCATTTTTCTTTCCATGGCTCTGTCGGAGTACCAACGCGTACGTCGGGCGCGGGGGCGTCGGTGTAAGGGCAGCAGGGGCAACAGGTTCAGGGACCACCTGCTGCACTTCCTCTCGGATAATTTGTGCTAACGATGGGCACTGCGGCTGCGACTGGGCAGAGAGGCGCATTTTGTGCAGCTCTTCTTTGACGATAGATCGAACCAGCTCCCGAAGGGTGTCAGCGGAGTCGCTGGAGGCTGGCGCAAAGTCGGCAGTTGATACGGTGTTCACGGCGCGATTGTAATAGCGGGCGCGTTGTTGCAGGGTCTTTTCGGCGGTAGTGGCCTCCGATAGAAACTCCGAAGTGGTGTTAGGTGGGTTTCGCACAAGCCCAGCAAACAGTTCTTCTGTTATCCCGCGCATCAGGTGCCGCACTTTCTTGTCCTCGGCCATGTTTGGATCCGCCCTTCTGAACAGTCGTTGTCATGTCCTCATAATACATTGCGACGCTCTCATTGGGTCGCTGGTTCCTTGACTGCAGCGCCGACTCAGCTCGTTCCCGACGGTCGGTGTTGACGTAGGTCGCCAGCAACTGGCTACGGAACCGTTCCCAAGAAGGAAACGTTGTCTCGTGGTTCTCGTACCACGTCCGCGCCGGGTCGTCAAGAGCGAAGTAAACATTGTGCAGCTTCCGCTCCGCATCCCAGCCGTTGTACCTGGCAACGCGCTCGAACTGGTCAAGCCAGTCCTCCGCGTCCTCAAACACTTCGCCATGGAAGGTCGGCGGCGTTCGCAGCTGGAGGACCAGGAAATGAGCAGCTGAGTTCCCGTTGTCAGCCATAGCTGCCGCGTCTCCGTTGCTCGCCATAGGTGCCGCGTCAGTCCTGCGCGTCGCAGCTGGAGCCCTGGTCCTAGGGGATAACGGACCGTAATCTGGTGACTAACATTGGATTCGGCGGCTCGTACTGCGATGAATCGGAGTCAAATCCGTGTTCATAGAGAGCCTTCGGGGCACGTAGATGTTGCAAAGTACCCAGCACCTCCACCAAAAATGTAACGAAGACAGGGCCGGCACAGATCACGGTCTCAGCGAAGTCCAGCGCACAGCAGGGAACTCACAAGATGGCTGTCCGAATCACACACACACTTCGTCTTTGTCCACCGGCACACGCACACTTCGTCTTCATCGTCGGCGCGCTCCCATGAGCACGCGCCAATATGAATGTGTCGCCTACTGCACATGCGTGATGCTTTTTCAGCTATATGTACTGGCCCGAGGGTTCGAAACAAACTGTTGCAAGCAGAGATGGGCGTCCTCACGAAGGCGAGCCCTCATGAGGGCGTGTTCACCCTCACCCCATGGGGATTTCACTCGGTGAGATGAGGGTGAGAGAGGATGGGCGCATGAAAATTAGTGAGGATGAGGGTAATGGAGGAAAGACACGATGAGGTGAGGGCAAGGAAGGGAAGACATGATGAGGTGAGGGTGAGGGAAGGCAAGATGCACTGTCTGAGGGCGAATTGGTATCCCGACCCGTACTCCGGGCTAATGTATTTTGCCTGTGCGGCCCCTTATGTATTCCCGGTTTAAAGCGCTAGTTTTAAGTGTGAATGTTCCCAGGGAAGACGTAGTATCTGCAGTCTGCAGGTACACGAGGCGAACAATAAAGGCGGGGAGTCATGCGCCTTCTCCGTTGCCGCAGTGGTGCCCCAGCTGCTCCATTTGCACCATTCTGGAAATTTTACATTTTGCGGCGCCAGTCTGCTCCAAAAGCAGCGATTTGATTAATATTGCGCTTTAGCTGCGCCACAAAGAAGACGCGGTGGTGAGTGAACAATTATTTTTTAACCATGCAGGTTTTCAGTTGGCAACTCACTAAAACATTTTCGCAGTTGAAAGTCTAGGGCGCTAGTGGGTTCTTGGTAGAATCTAGCAGCCAGTTTATTTGTGCACATGGAGGAAGGAAAGAACAGAGAAGAGGCGGTCTCATTTTTGAAGCCTGCTGCCCCTTGCTCCACACCTACTTGGCCACCGTCTCAGCGCGCTAGCGCATGCGCAGCAGGCATTGTAACAGGCGACGCGACGCAGCGCACAGTGTTACTATAAGGCTGTGCCAGCAGCCAAGACTCCCAGTAGTCCTTGCTAAAAGGCGTGACTTCTAGCGCACTTTTTGGCATGAAGTTCGGATCGCGAGAGCATCTCCTGAGTTTTCCTTTCGCCATGTTCGCACATCATGTCGGTTGAATCGTAAGGTTGCATCATGTCAGTAAACCCTGAAGCGCGCAGAAGTCGTATCTTCTGGGATGAAGAACAAAAGCTTGGAGCAGCTCCTACGAGGTCAAGCTTTGTGGGAACAATAGAATTTCAGTCTTGCTGATTCTTTTTGCGAGTTGATAAATTTGTAAAATAATACCAAGAAGTGTTAAGATAGTGCGAACAGGAAAAAAAAGAATAGATCAAGTGAAGCTGTCCTTTGGACTTAAGTCAAGCGTGCTTGTCTAAACTTGTATTCAGGACAGTGCCAACGTTCATAAAATGTTTTGTCAGTTTTTTGTGAGCACCTTTGTTATGTTTATTTTTCTACCTTGCTACATATGGCTAAATCTGATCTCATTAGTAAGAAACTCTTCTGGGTAACTCCTTTATTCCCCTCGTGCTGCTGTCTGGTTGGTTTAGAATTATCGTATTTATATGAGGGTGCTCCCAAATTAAAAACTTTCTGCTCCAAAAATTGCTCCAGTACTCGGAATGGCTGGACCACAACTGCGTTGCCGTGATGTACTACTCCCCTGACAACGCTAGGGAAAGAAAGCGCTCTTCTAGCTCAGAAAAGCTTATTGTTAAAAATGATGTGAAGTCTTATTCGAAAAACTGTATAGTGTGCATCAAGGGGGCACTGGCCGGGCCGTGCTGGTGGCCGCCACTCCAACCGGTACAGTGCACCGCATTTATCATTTCTATTATCAGCCATGAGTCTGTCAGATGACCAGAGTCGAGAATAAAACATGCAGAAATTATACCTTGTAAGACTGTTTATTTTTTATTTTTTTTATTTAGCAAATACTGCCGGCCTGAGTTACAGGCCTTAGGCAGGAGTGGGGTACAAACATATTGATAAAAATAACAAGTACATTGCAAAAGAAGCAGATAGCGAACAGAGCAAGAACCAGTAATACAACATAAAATCGATTACAAAGGCATAGAACATATAATGACATCGATCCTGGCAGCAAACGAAGGCATCGGACTTGGCCCAAAACAAGGATACATAAGAGCCCTATACATCCTTCAGAGCTTGTAAAAATAAATCCACCGATTCGCAATTGACAACATCAGCAGGTAAACCATTCCACTTAATGATAGTATGGGGAAAGAACGAATACTTAAATACATTAGTTTTGCATGAAAACGCGGCAACTTTCTTAGTAAGGTAAGAGCGTGTAGGGTGTCGAGATGTGTGCTCAACTAAAATTCCTGCCTCTATTGTTAGTTTATTGTGATAATACAAGTAGAATAACTTTAAGTTTTTCTCGATGACGACGCATGGCCAGGTGTTCAAGTCCTGCGGTTTGCAGTAGGGCTGTTGGGGAAATATTCCAACTGTAACAATTAAAGATAAATCTAGCAGCTTTGCGTTGGACATTTTCTATTTTAAGTTTGTTACTTTCGGTCCAGGGATCCCACACTGCCGCAGCATATTCCAGCATTGGCCGAACAAATGTTTTGTAAGCTAAAAGCTTAGGAACACCTAAGAATTTCCAAATTCTAGGCCTTGTTTACAGGAACGTAGTCCGATTTCTGCTCGGTGAGGTTTAAAAGAACTGGCTGGTGCGCAAGAAATGGCCAGACGAAATTCCACTGTCAAATCAAATCCTGTTGGTAGCATTTGACGGGATTTTTTTTATTCGCACAGTGAGTAGAACAGTGAGTAGTGAGTAGTTCAGTGCTTCTGCTGAAATTGCGGTATAGGAAAGCAGGGCCGCTAGTTTTGGTGGGCAATGCCAAATAGTGTAGTCTCTCAATTAAAATAAAGCAGCAGCTTTACCACATAGGCCTGAATCATCACTCGCTCCGCCTTGCATTGCACGAAGTGCTATATAAACAAATTTTTCTACTGCCCTACCTATAATAAGAACACGTAGTTCATTTCTGGCCATGGTCAGACGTATGACCACGAAATCGCGTGCCTGATTTTATGAACCAAATTTCTAGCAGGCATGGTTCATAATTAACACTCAGCGTTTGGGTAATACCTGGACGTGCAAGCAAAAAAAACACAAAACGTTTATCTTGGTGCTAACCAAAAATTTTCGAGGGCTGTCACCATTTGCTCTTGTTTGCGTGAGTTATTTGAGTTTCTATGCTTTTGCTTGTCCTGAACTGACTTATTTTGGCTGATGTATCTTATGATGTAAGTTTGCGTGATATTGCATCATTTTAGACTTGCACTTTGGTAGTAGTAGTAGTAAAGACTTTTATTCGACCATAATTTATAGGCCGAGCATGTCGACCGCCTGGGCGACCAGAAGCCGCTGTTCTTCTTCCCCTTCAGCGCCAAGCCAGTCGAGCCAGGTGGTGATGGATAGAAAGGGTGGGGGGAAGGAACCCGACTGCTGAGCAGCCGGGCAATAGAAGAGGCAATGGGCCAGGTCCGCATAGATGCAGGGGCAGTTGGGACAGGAAGGGTCCGATCGATAGCGATAGAGGAAGAGGCGGGACGGGGTGATAACTGCATTCATCTGAATGTGCCGAAGAAGGCGAGACTCCGGCACCGTGAGTGATGGATGAGGAGGAGGGTAAAGGCGTTTGTCGAGGCGGAGCTCAAGGTAGACCTCTTTTATGGTGCGGCGAAGGGTGAGCCTCCCACCGTCCTCCGAGGGCTTGGGCCAGGGGATCAACGGTGCCCGGAAAAGTGTGTCACGGGCGAGCTGATGGGCCAGCTCATTGCCGTCAATCCCTGAATGCCCAGGGACCCAGCGGAGGAAAACGATGGAAGGCTGCAGTGCGGAGACCGCTCGCTCGACCTCCTGTTGGAGAGAATGGGTCAGGGTGCGTTTCTGTATGTGGTGTATAGCGGCTTGTGAGTCTGAATAGACTGTGTACTCTTGGAGAGAGGGAAGGAGGGCAAATGACTGGAGGGCATGCGCAATGGCGAGGACCTCGAGGGACAATGCGTCTGGAGGGTGTAGATACGGCCCGCTGGTGTGGGTTTCAGGAGAAGGGAGGTGTGGATGGTACAGGGCGTAGCCGCAGGAACCTCGAGGAGCCACGAAGGAGGCATCCGTGTAAGCTACACCCTGGGTATCAAAGAGGGGGGAATGGTGCTGTGCGGCCGCATGACGACGTCCGGCGTGCAGGACGGGGGACATGTTTGGTCGGGAGGGGAAGGATACGAAGATTGGGAGCGGGGGTGGGAATAGGAGAGGTAAACGGGGAGATTGGAATGGGCGAGATACCCGCTTGAGTCAATAACCACTGACCCTGACGGGTAAGGGAAAGCCGGGCAAGTTGTGAGTCACGATGGAGACTGAGAAGAGAACGAAGAGGATGGAAGAGGCCTGTGGCAAAGAGCTTAGAGGTAGAGGTAGTGATAGGGAGGTTGAGAGCTGCCTTGTAGAGGCCCACAAGGGCAGTCTCGAGAGCGTTAAGTTGAGTCTGATTGAAGGAAGCGTAGGGTGCAAAGTACAAGACTTTGTTGAGGGCCAGCGCGTGGGCAACGCGGCACGCGTGAGCCTCGTGGAGACCTGAGCGTCGAGTGACCACGCGCCGCAGGAGGTGAGTTACAGAGTGGCAGGTGGTGACAGCGCGGTGGAGGGCTTGCACATTTTTAGCCGCATGCAAAGGGAAGCCAAGAACTTTGCACTGTGTGACGACAGGAATGGGAGAGCCAGAAAGGTGGAGAGAGACGAAGTGGTTGTGTGAGCGCTGGTAGGAGGAATGGTTGAGAAGGAGAAGCTCGGATTTCTCAGGAGCAGGAGAGAGGCCAGCGGTGGTGAGAAAGGAGTCGATGAGATCTAGGCCACGTTGCAGGGTGTCCTGTACGTGACCGGGAGAGCCAGATGAACACCAGAGAGTGATGTCATCGGCGTAAAATATATGATGCAGGTCGGGAATTTCAGCTAGCTGGGAGGCGAGAGGGGCAATAGCGAGATTGAAAAGGGTAGGAGAGAGAACAGCACCTTGAGGAGTGCCACGGGTGAGGTGGTGTGGGTTAGACAAGTGGGTATCTACTCGAAAGCGAGCCACACGTTTAGAGAGGAATGAGCGGATATAGGAGTACATGCGGGAGCCACAATCCAAAGAGGCGAGTTGAGAAAGGATGTGATCGTGGCAAACACCGTCAAAGGCCTTGCGAACATCGACAGTCACAAGTGCGTAAATTTGAGCGGGTGTAGGGGACAGGAACGTTTGCTGGGGAATCAGAAACATGTCCTGTGCACAGACGCGTCGTCGGAAGCCAATGAGAGAATGGGGGAAGAACTCCCGTGCCTCAAGAAAATCAGAGAGGCGAGTCAGAGCCATTCGCTCAAGGGTCTTACCAACGCACGACGTCAGGGAGATTGGGCGGAGGTTAGAGAGAGAGGGAGGTTTGCCCGGCTTTGGAATCATAGAAATAAGGGAGGATGTCCAGGAGCTCGGCAAGCAGCCGCTCTCCCAGGCCTCATTGTAGGTTTGAAGGAGGAATTCTTTGGCGCAGTCAGGAAGGTTACGAAGTGTGGTGTATGTAATGGCATCCTCACCGGGAGCCGAGCGTGTAGAATTAGCAGCCAGAGCAGATTCGAGCTCCCGGAGAGTGAAGCATTGGTCCAGATCGGGGTTAGGTCCACCTGAGTACACCGGGTAGGAGGGTGCCAGAGGGGGCGGGAGGTAGAGAGAGGCGAGTTGATCAAAAACTTCGGAGGGAGTCCCCTGAGTGAGGGCTTTAGCTAGAGTGGGAGCAAGGGCAGGCTTACTGCCAAGGAGGGATTTAAAGAGAGACCATGCGGATCGCGAGTGCAATGCAGAATCAAGGCCATCACAAAGAGCACTCCAACGAGAATGCTCGAGGGAGGCGCAGTGGGCGACGATCTCAGCCCGCAGAGCAGTGATCCGGGAGGAAAGTTGGGCATTGTGTGGTTGGGAGCGAAAGGAGCGTTGAAGACGTTTACGGCGACGCCATAAACGGATAAGGTGTGGATCTGGGTCCTGGATTGGGTAACGAGAGCGAAGGCGACGGCTACTGGACGTGAGCGCTGCAGAGATGCGCGACGTCCAGTCGTCGTAGGATTGAAAGGAGTCGGAGGCGAGATTTGTGCGAAAAGCATGCCAGTCAGTGTGAATAACCGGATGACAGCGAGGGATGTGGGAAAGAGAGGTGGTGATATGGATGAGAAAGTGGTCACTTAGAAGAGTTTCGGCTGTCACCTGCCAGTGAAAGGAAAGTGAACCCCGAGAGAAAGTGAGGTCGGGTGTCGTGGAGCGTTGTGAGGCAATGCCCGCTCGAGTAGGAGAGCCAGGAGTATTAAGAAGGGTGAGGTGGCGTTCCTGGGCCAGACAATGCAGGAGGCGGCCGGGTTTGAGGGTTTGTGGGTAGCCCCAGAGTGTGTGAAGGGCATTAAAGTCACCACCAAAGAGGAGATGGGAGGTAGAAGGAAGAGAGTGAAGGAATTTGCCCAGAGCAGAGAATAAAGAGGAAGTGACAGGGGGGTTGTAAAAAGACAAAAGGACGAGTGAGATGCGGGAAGAAGGGTGGTAATAAACCACACAAACTAAATATTTAAGGAGGGTGGAGGGGATGTCAATTTGCTCTACGAGCACGTCACTGCGTACATAAATAGACGCAAGTGGCGTGGCCGTAGTGGCATGGTAGGCGCGGTAGCCTGGGACATTGCGGGCCGTCCGGGTCTCCTGGAGAAGGAGAAAATGAGGCAGAGAGGGGCGGGTGAGTAGGTACTGGTGGAGGGGGGTCTTATTGTGGCAAAGATTTCGGCAGTTCCACTGCACAATTTCGAGGTCCTCGCCAAACGCCATTATGAGAGTGGAGAGGAACGCGATGGTACGCATTCCTTCTTTTTTGCCGGGGGCAGTGACTCATGGACGGATTGGAGCATAGATGTGAAAGATTCCAATTGCTTTGATTGTGCTTGGAGGGTGGTAAGAATCTGGAGAACCGAAGTTTCCAGCTGAACCAAGCGAGTGTGATGTGCCTGTGTGGTGGTTTCGACAAGGTCAGCCAAAGGGGCGACCTGGGCGCTGGAGGAGGGAGTGGGGAACGTGGCAAGGTGCTCATTTAGCTTGCTAAGCTGGGAGGTAAGAGAGGAGGTGGTTGTCTGGAGGGTTTGAGTCAAGGCATGTATCTGCTGTTGTAGATCGTGGGAAATGCGCTGCTGCTCTCGCTGCTGGCGTTCGAGCATTGCTAGCCGGAGGTCGAAGGAGCGGCTCGCGTCAGTCAAGGATGGAGAGGGTGGTGTAGTGGAAGAGAGGGACGCTGGCACCGAGGATCCTTTAACTATGGCGGCGAAGGAGCCTGGTGGTGACGTGATCGGAGCTGATTGAGATTTGGTCATTCGATACATTGAGAGATTCCTAGGAGTTCTGATACCACTCCTGGAGCACAGCTGTTGAGCCACGTGCCGCTCCACTGCGATGGCAGGTGCTGCCATCGGTGGGGCTTGTGAGACTCATGTGGTTCCTGAGGAATATCTCGCGATTAATCATTAATTGAACTGCCACGGTGGACAGTCTGTTCACAATCCAGTGGGCAGCTTGTGATGACGTCACAAAGTCACGCGAACAAGGTGGCCCACGTGGTGGAAGCAGACAGACAGACAACTTATCGGCGAAGTGGAAGCTCTAGGACACTAGTACGATACTACTTAAAAAAACAGCAGTTCCTAACGTTTATTCACGTTCCACGGCTTAGTGGATTACTCCGCTGGACAATCACAAGAGTAAATAAAATCAACTTTTTAGTTTTGCACTATATTAAACAAACATGGTAACAAAATTCTACAGCTTTTAATTTATTTCTTGTGACTAGCTCCTTGTTTAGGCAACAAGAAAAATTTTAACAACGCACCACTTTATTGTCGTGGAGAAATACTATGCGGTGGCCCTGGAAGTGAGCGGAGCTTCACTGCAGACTTAAGTTGTTCCCGACTCTTATATGACAACCACCGGAACGTTCACACGATCCAGACTCGGGGAGTTAGTGATTACCATTATTCAGCCAAAATGCTTCATTTTAGTGACCCATTTGATTTTGAAGTGGCCTGAATAATATTTTATTTTAAGTGACATCATAAACGCCTTAGTGCAGCTGGAAGCCGGCATCGCAAACGGGGAAGACACTAAAGAAATCAAAAACTGCAGTGTTGGGGGAGCGAGATTCCAACACGAAGCAACGCTAAGAATTCAGTCCCGCTGGCCGGCGCACCTTTCTTCAAGCGTGGTAATTATTACATTGAAAATACATTCTTTTTACCTTAACTAAATGCCGCCGTGGTGGCTCAGTGGTTATGATTCTCGGCCGGTTCGAATCCGGCCGCGGCGGTCGAATTTCAAAGCAAGCGAAATTCTAGATGACCGAAATTGCCGAAGCCCTTCACTACGACGTCCGTCATAGCCTGAGTCGCTTTGGGACGTTAAACTCCCATAAAGCACAAACATTACTATATTACTTAGAAAGCGTTTAGGACACGGCACGCACCACATCGCAAAAAGACAGCAACAGAGCACTAGACGCGAGGAAATGCTGAGCACATTTCCAAAAAGGAGTGCCACTCCGGTTTTGAAGTCGGTTGGTTCATACACTTACCTCAGATGAACAATTATTTGGCAGAAACCTTAACAACCTGTCAGTACTACCAGTACGCACTGCCAACCTCTCGAGTGGTTCTTGCAATGTCGTCGTCTTCGTCACGTACCGCATTCGGCTGTGTTTTATTCTCAGGCGCTCCTGCCTATAAACTTTGCCCTCTTGTGCTCTTGAAACGTGAGGCGTTGCGCCTCTGTCTGGGGCTTCCAAAATATGTCGCCAATGCTGTTCTGCATCTTGAGGCGCGAATCCGATCGTTATCAGCTTGGTGTCGCCTTTTAACAGTGCAATGACTTTCTAAATTGTTCGACTAACCTCTTCACGCCTCGAGTATAATATTTATTAATCAACCTACCGCCTTTTTTCTTGCCGCCTGGTCTCGTTTTCGTACTACACAAATATGTTTCGTGCAGTCCCTCCATGATCCCATAAACATTCAATTCATAGATGTTCGCCAAAAGTATAACAAATCATCTTCTGTCCAGATTGATTTCGATCACATTCTCCCATCGAACGCAGAGCTGCAGCCCTTTCTTCTTCTTCAGTGCTTGTTGCAGGAACACCTAAGGTCCTTTCTCATGTTCTTATTGCTACCGATGCCTGCATGATCGCGAAAATGCAGATGTGGGAATTTTTTCGCCTTCACTGTGTTGGCCTTTTTCTCTCCATCTTCCTGACTTCACTCAAATATATCTAGCTGAATTATTAGCAGCAATTTTAGCCGTACGAAAATTAGAAACTACCGTTTCCCACGTCGTGGTTATGAGGGACCCTCTGTTCATTTTCTCATCATTATTCTCACCCAGTTAGTCTCGGGCAATACGCCTCTTTAAGGTCCTGATTCCGCTCCATCTAAATTTGGGTAGGTTGATTTGGGTAACAGGTGACATGGGCTTTACCTTAAATGAGGTTGCAGATTCCTTAGCAAGGGCCTCTCTCTGCAGCGCAATTGCTGCTGTCCTGCCAACCTGTACATTTCCAGTTGCGGTGAGGTTTCGCAGCTGCAATATAATTCAGGAATTTGCTGCCTCAGCTCTTACACCATCTCACGAATGTCAGCGTCTTCTGCATCCTTGGAGTAGCAAAGACTGGCACTCGCGCTCACTATAGCTCTCTTTCACGCGTTTGCGTTGCCGGGTTCCCCTTCTCAATTTCTACCTTCACATATCTGGCCTGGCAGCGTCCCCATTGTGCCCTTTTTGCGCCGAACCTGAGACAATAGATCGCTTCCTGCTGTTCTGAGGCCACTTCTGTCGTCTGAGGAAGCGCCTTTTGCAACTTCCATTTCATCAACTGGGTTTGCCTCTGTCCTCTGTTGTTGTTCTTTGCATTGGCGCTTCTTTTCTTGGACGAAGCGACAGGAGTGTGCGCTCTGCTGTGCAAAATTTTCTTCAAGAAGCGCAGTGTCTCCCCTTCTAATTTCTTTTCCCGCTGTTTGTCAGTACAACATTGAAACAGTACAGGCATTGTATACTATTATGCATATTAAGCCATTGTCCCGTCTTCATCTCCAAGTTAACAGGACCCCGGACGTTGCGTCTTCCAATCTATCAGCCTACATGCTATTACCACTCCTATTCCCGTCAAAACTTTCTTGTATCCAGCAATTAACTACCTCTGGCTTGGCTACTCAACCGCAGAGGGTATGTATTAGCATAGTTTGAGGCCTACCTGCCTACCTACCTACCTAAACTGCCAATCTCTCACGCTGTAGGCTGAAAGCATGTTCTGTATCATCTTCTATCCGTACGCGTAGAAGCATCATAAAACGAACATGGAGCAAACCGCACGGAATGGCGGGAGAGTAGAAGCAGTGAAATGAAGAAGACTCAATGCTATCGCATTGTCATCGTGTAATGGAATTAAGCGACCTGCAAACTTTACTGTTGCTGAGTATAATCTGTGGTTAGCACTTATTGTAATTGTCGTGGCAAACGCTGCTGCGTTGTTTTCTAAATATTCTTGGCGTAGATTAGTTTTGTACAGAGACACAAGCAATGCGATTACTCATTTTAGAAGTGCATATACATAACAATTAATGTTATAAGTACAGGCCACATGTATGCGTGCGGTGCGTGCCTGAAGTAAAGACAGAGAGATATTTTGGGGCTCAACTTGTAACTGCCTCGGTTTTGTTCCAGTTATTAGCTGAGCCAACCTACGTTTACACGTGCATGCTCACACAAAACAATATAATCCTTTAGTCTACCGTCAAAGAGTGCCCTGAGTGCTTGTCTTATACTTTTATTACTCATGGATAACACCAGAAGTTGCCCACCAAAAATATCAGGAGTTTTAAAATAACTGTTAGTTAGGTTGAGGGTGAGGGACGGCCGACGAGGTGATGGTGAAAGTGATGAGGCAGCAAATTTTTCGAGGGAAGGGTAAGGGTGAGGTAGGGCGGGTTAAATTTTCAAGATGAGAACGAGGGTGAAGGAGGGCCACGGATTAAAATGCTAGGGTGAGTGAAGAAAAGTAAAAATTGGGGCATTTGCTCATCTATGGAAATTTAAAGTGAGCGCTCGTGTGTTTCATGGGTCTTCCTTGTGTCCTCGTCTTTCTTTGCGATGTAGATTTTCATCATGTATGCTACTGCGTAAATGTCACTAGAAAAGAAGGAATCTTTAATGAACTTCGCAAGAGAACTCACACAGTGCTTTCGGATTCAAAGCATGCATGAAGTCTTATGTATTGTGTTTGTCATTTAGCAGCCCGTTGAACTGAGCGGCGGACGCTCACTTGTGCACAGACAGCACGCTCGATTCGTGCGTTCGAAGCACGATTCGGAGCGCTGCATTAAGGTTGCGCATGAAGGTGTCGCGCCAATCACTATGAGGACGGCACGACGAAGGAAATGATTGATTTCGTGCCTGAAGTGCTAGAACGTCTGATAGCATGGAGCCGAACTCAGTTCCACAGCACTTCGGCGGCATCTTTATCGACGGCTGGTGCTGCTCCTGCTGCGTAAGAGCGGTTCTGCTGCTGAAGTTGTTCTGTGAAGCAGGGAGCCGGAACAGTACTCTCCGCTCCTGACGTGTGGCAAAGAGAGATGGCGGCGTAAGGCAGCCGGCCGGCCGGTTGGGGCAGATAAAGCACACATGTAGGTCCAGTGGGCGAGGCGTCCTCTTTGAAGGCTGGCTTAAAGCGGTTCATTGAAATGGGGTCAGTGCACCCATGAACGTTAACGACGAAGAACTTCGATGATATTTCGAGTACACGAAAGGGGCCATCGTAGGGGCGCTGAAGCGGCTTGAGGGCAGAGTCTCGGCGAACAAAGACGTGCGTGCAACTCGCGATTTGAGATAGAACATGTGAAGATGGTCGATACTGGCATCGGAGATGTGGTGCTCTGAGATGGCGGCCAAAATAGCGGTGCTGCGTCACGTAATCGGTAGGGTCGGGACTTGTCGACAAGTCGGTAGATTCGAAAAATTCACCAGGAAGACTCAGGGGTGAGCCGTAGACAAGGTCTGCCGGAGTGCAACGAGGATCTTGTTTCAGTGTAGCATGGAGGCTGACCAGAACCAAAGGTAGGTAGGCAGTCCAGTGTGTGGTGTCGAGTTGGGCTTTGAGGGATGTTTCTAGCGAACAATGGAAGCGTTCGATCATACCATTGGGGATGGGATGGTAAGCAGTAGTTCTAATTCGGGAAGTTCCAAGTAAAGTCATAATGTTAATAAATAAAGAAGATTCAAACTGGGTGCCACAGTCAGTGGTGATGGTCGAAGGAATACCGTACCAGGAGACCCAGCCGGCGACGAAGGTTCTGACGATGGTATCATTGGTGGCGTTCGGCCGAGGGAACGTTTCGGGCCAGCCAGTGAACCGGTCGATGCAAGTAAGAAGATATGATCGTCTAGCTGGAGGTGGCCAGGAACACAAGATATCGATCTGGATGTTGTCAAAACCGGCTGACAGCGGAAGGAACGAGCCGAAAGGAGAGGTCGTGCGTCGCTGAGTTTTAGGTTGATGAAAAGCCAGGCAGGCACGGGCCCAGGCGCGCACGTCGTTGCTGATGCCGGGCCAGACGTAACGTTTCGTGAGAAGATGCTACGTGGCGCAAATGCAGGTAAGGAATAGGCCGTGGAGGGCGTCGAAGACAAGACGAAGAAAGGCAGAGGGCACCAAAGGGCGCGGAGTGCCGACCGAAGTGCCGCCGATAATGGGGACCGGGCACGAAGGGAGGAGAATGTCATAGAGAAGCAGCGAACGAGGGTTCTGGCAAAGATCCATAACCTCCGAGTCGTGTTGCCGCGCTTTTGCGAGGGCGGCAAAGTCGAGGTCCAGCGGAAGAGCAGCCGAGACGAGAGAAGCAGTAACACGTGACAGAGCACCAACCTGGGCACTGTCAAGACCTCGCACATGTCTGATGTCGGTCGTGAATTCTGCCAAGTACGAAAAGTGACAAATTTCACGGGGCGAAAACTTACCGCTCCTCGACTTCATGGGAAAAAATAAGTGGTTTGTGGTCGGTGACGATGTCGAATTGCCGACCTTGTAAGAGGTGTTTGAAATGCCGCACGAACATGTAAATGGCACGAAGTTCAGGGCCCAAAGTACTGTAGCGGTTTTCGGCAGCGAAAAACTTGCGGGAAAAAAAGAGGGCTCCAAGAATCATTCAAGAGCTGGTGGAGCACGGCTCCAACGCCCGAGCCGAAGACGTCGGTCATAAGGCGTAGGGGTGCATCAGGGCGCGGATGGGCAAAGAGAGCGAAGTCGGATAGTTTCCGTTTGGCGGCCTGGAAAGAATCTACGGCAGCTGATGACTATGTCAGTTATGCAAAGTTTGTTTTCTTGCCTTGAAGCATGTCCGTCTGTGGTTTGAGGACTGCAGCACAGTGAAGGATAAAAAGGCGATAAAATTTATTACGCCGAGAAAATCACGGAGCTTTCGGATTGCGGCAGGCTCAGGAAAGTCTTGAAGTGAGCTGGACTTTTGTTGGGAGAGGCCGGATGCCTGAGGCGTTGACACGGTGGCCCAGGAAGGACTGCGGAACGGCGCTCGAACACTCTCCCCCACCATGGTAACGCCGAGGACAACACCTCCACCATGCCCGGTGACGGACCCTCCAGTGCAGTGTCTGCGCTGTCCCTTCGCCTTCCCCAGTTCTCGCCGGTTGATACTCAACTCTGGCTGGCTCAAGTCAACAGCCAGTTCACTATTGGCCGCACCACCACCAAGGCGCAGAAGTAACATCACGTCCCGGTCATCAGTTTGTCGCGCCAATCAGTAGGCGGTCAGGACGGTGAAGGAAATGAATGATTTACTGGCTGAAGTGCTAGAACGTCTGATGGCGTGAAGCCGAACGGCCAGTGATGCCGAAACAAGGAAAAAGCTCAATTCCACCTCACTTCGGCATGATCTTTTTCGACGGCTGGCGCTGCTCATGCTGCGCAAGGACGCTGCTGCTGCTACAAACGCAGTCACGCGTTTTTTCATTTACATTTTTTTAACAATTCGCGCGTTTATTTCAAACGGTGGAAAAAAGGACCACGCAAGGAGTTCGTTGGCCCAAAGAGGAATATCGGTTGTTTCTTAACCCCCTGTACAACTTCAACTCAACATTCCTGATCATCCTGTTGTTGATTTTGTCCGACCCGGCCGCCGTTTTGGTTCTTAGGTTGTTGAGTTCAGCCCTCACTTCCCCGACAGTGATGGGACTGTCCAATTCCGGGTTTACCGAGCCCGCGTACTCAACGACCCCAGAACAGCTGTGGTCGCGATTCCTAACCTCGGCTATAAGTTCCTTTGTCGGACCTTCATATTTATACGCCAGCTATTGAAGCTGCTGTCGAGCCTCCGATTTTCTTTTCTCTGGAGCTAATAGATCTCGGAGCATATTCCACGTTCCGGCGATGCCAACGTTCCCATCCATTTGTTACATAAAGTTTGCTCCAAATTTGCTTAGTGACCTAAAATAAATGCTCTTTAATGTCTTTGTTGAATGGTGCAAGTTTTTTTCTATGATTCCTGTCACCTTTTCTCTCTCTGATCTTTTGTAACTGCGCTGGTATCGCCAGCGGCGCTTAAAAGATGCTGATGGGAGCGTGGCCTCGCTCGCGCAACAGAAAACGCATTCGGCAACCGGCCTGGCCAGCAACATCGACAGCCCACTCCACCTGCTCACCAGCCGTGGCTACCGGGACCTCTAAAGAATGAAGGTCACCTTCCTTATCCGGTGACTCCTCACGACAACTTCGACGCACGCTGCGCCGCTCCTACAGGCTCTGCCTCCCCCCCGGCCAGTCCCTCCACTTGGCCTTGCCGCTGCCTGCCCACTGTTCGCACCCGGCTTTCGGCAGCTTCTTCTCTCCGCCATGTCCGCGCCTACCATCGCATCCGCTGAATTCTTCCAGCAGTATCAGCGCTCCTTCCTTCCTCGGCTGACCTATCAGCACGCCGGCCGCGATCTCCAGCCCAGTCACCTGGCAAAGCTGCGGTTGTCGCCTCCTGGCCCAGACATTTACATTGACTTCAAGAAGGGCCTGATTGCGTACTGTCGCTTGGAGCTCCCGCCGCCTTCCTGCGCTCCTGTTCCCGATTGACAAGCTGCGGCGCCACTCCACGTGCCACCCCTGTCTACATTCCCTCACCGAGCTGCTTCGCATTTCCCTCTGCCAGCTACAACTACAACATTGGAGCCGCTCCCCACACCGGTCTCTCCACTATCGCCGCCACTGAATGTGCCCTCAGCAACGATTCGGCAAGTGCCTCGCACGCTCGCGTCGGTCTCTTGCCAACCTTATCAACCAGTTGCCTCATACGACACTGCGGTCTCTCCTAAGTTTGCTCACGCATTCTCTACGGACGGCAATCCACCTGCGAGCTGCCGTCCCAGAGCGCCTCCTCCCCATCCCTGCTTGCCAGCTGTGGCGCTTGGACCATTACCACAAAAACCCTCTCTCGACCCGGGCGCTAACTCGTTTCTAGTCGCAAGTTCGCCTCCTACCTCTAGCCTAACCAGATTGAGCCCAACTCTTCTTATCGCGGGGCGCGCATGCAAGCCCCACCAGAGCTTTGTCGCTCATCACGCGCCACCCGAACCGCCTGGCACGGATCCCTGCCAGCCTGTCGCTTTCTTAAGTGACAGTACTGGGCCGGGAAAGGCGCGGCTAAACGGTCACCCAAATTTTCGTCCCTTTCTTGCTTGTTCTGGAGCAACTTTCCACTTAAATCGAGGACGTCTATTGCGACATCAGAGCAATTGCCCCATCCGGTGTAAGGTGCATGGGTATAATTGTTTGAGCGGCACATACCTCAATCGTCTGCGCTAATCGCACTGCTGCACTTGGGCTGACTGTCTGCCTGCACGAGCTTCGCCGCAATGTACTTCGTTACAAATGATGCCAGTTGAGTTGTTTACTCGGAGAAAGAATATATTATATTCTACACCGCAATTGCTGCACGTCGGATCTTGCGGTGCACTCAGATATTGAAAAAATTTGCTTTCTCTTTGCAGAAAAGCTCCGCATTAGGTCATTTTTGTCTTTTTTTTCTCGCCATAACTACACTGTCCAACCGCGTTGACAGAGCTTAGCTATTGCCATAACGAAAACTCGCGCAATGGTCATGAAGCAGTCCCTGGGAACAACGCCGTGTTGGCTTTAACGCCGGTTATTATCCCTTATAGACTGCTGGCTCTCGGTCAAATCCCTAGCAAGACACTCTGAGTATTCGATCTTGTTGTTTTCCTCGAGCCAGAAGAGGCGCATACCGAATTAGGTGATAAACTTTGTTCACTGGAAGCATTGTTGGTATTCAATACTGAAAGGCGCCTATGCGCACAAAAAAATTTGTTCTGGTGTTTTCACGTAATTTTCTCCCACATTTTTCTCTTTCTTTTTCTTCTAGAAGCACAAGAGACAAGTTGTTGTTTTCATTCTAAAACCAGTTTTCCAAGAAGACAGCTCAACTCGAAACGACGCTTTTCTCTCATCACACGTGTCTTGACACACATCACTATTGGGCGCTGTGATTCAACTCTGCGAGCATGACCCATCAATCATTGAGTCGTTTCCTCCATTCCTTTCACTACCAGTGTCGAATGCGTGGTTCTGCACGGCAACCACAACTTGTTTCCGACAAGACAAAGCAAATGCATTATCCACGAACAGAGCGCGGATCGTCACACTCGCTATGATAATGCTGAAGAGATATCCAACAATCCTGGTGAAAAAGCTTTTTTGACCGGTAAACCATTTAAGAACGCAATTTTTTCTATATAGTGTAAGATTTCAACATAGCAATCAACATATCTGCAGATAAGGAGACGGCAGCCTTGTACTTGTTTCTATTAACGTTTTTCTATCGTCAAAAGCGATACCCATTGGTTTTCAATCGTAGTCCTCAGTACTCCATGCGATCGATGGAAACACTCGACAAGAAAAGTTTTGGTATATAGAAGAATATACTATTTCATTCGATATTTCTATAACAGTATTTTAAAATATTCCAATCTGCTAAATTTCTGTGCGATAATGTTGGGCATGAGGTGTCACTTCAAGACGCAGAATTAACTAAGGATACAAGTTGCTGATGCGAAGCTCATTGAGTTGTTTTATTACTCCTCCTTGCCCTGTAAAATTACTTTTGTCCATTACTTTCTTATCGCCTGCGCACGCGAAACTTCACTCGCATGCAATGCCTCCTTCGCACCTGAGATTGAACAGGTATTTGACTTCTCAGAGCTCCATATGTTGGGTTACATGCCGAACAAACTGCATCTTCACGGAGCACACCATGCAAGGAGATAAGTTTGCTCTGCCCACCGTCCATCATCGCTTTCATGAAGGACACACGGCATATTATGCTTGCTTTGGTGACAGATGTCTAGGTAAAAATTTCAAAAAGCCTGGAGAGCTTGCCTTTTCATTACCGAAATTTTGATTACTGGGAAAATGATTTGAGAGCAATGAGCCATTAAAAATGGTAGTGCTTACTACAAGAAAATACACAACATAACCTAATCAGTGTAGTGCTATCCGGAATGCTGTTTGCGCAGTGTTGGACAATGCATTCCGTAGGAGATGGAGCTCTTCAATCGGGGCCAGTGATGAACGCAGATGCACACCCAGAAATTCTGGACGAGCTGATTTCTTCAACGGGAAGTTATATATCAGAGCAATTTATGTGAGAGAGACGCACCCCACAGGCTTACTGTGCAAGTCTTAACTTCTTGGTGCTAGCACAGGACAAAGTTTGAATTGAAGGTTTTACTAGAAACAGGAAATACCATTCGCATCAGTATATGTTCATAATACTATCTAAAAATATTGTACGGTTTCCGCACAATTAGAAACTATGTTCAAAAAAGCTGATGTTGATTACAGTCTTCATATTGTTACAAGTGGACGAATCTCGAACGAAGAAGTGGCGGTGCGCGGAACGACGACGACGTTGACAGTTGGTAGCTGGGCGCTCGGTTCTGAGCTGAGTGCTGGCCTTCTCAGAGCAGCTTCCATATAGACTTACCGCCGTAACATCCCCGTAACATCTTTTGGTGGAGGTGCGGGTTCGAGCCGGCATGCCGACGACCCGACGAGCCGACGAGACGACGGGCCGAACCGGCGAGATGACTACCGACCCGGCCCCTCCGTCTGCGCCTGCCACGCCAACTGTCGTCGTAGCCCACCCTCGCGACCCGGGCACATTCTGCGGTACAGATGGCGTGGACGTCGAGGACTGGCTCTCGCTTTATGAGCGTGTTAGCCAGCACAACAGGTGGGACGCCACGCTGATGCTGGCCAATGTAATATTTTATCTCGCCGGCACCGCACGCGTCTGGTTCGAAACCCACGAAGAAGAGATTGCCACGTGGGATGCCCGCAAGCAAAAGCTCCGCGACCTGTTTGGAAAACCAGTTGGCCGTCAGCTTGCTGCCAAAAAGAACTTGCAGCTCGCGCCCAAACGGCCACTGAATCATATATTACATACATTCAGGACGTCTTGGCACTGTGCCGAAAGGTCGATCCCAACATGACCGAAGACGATAAAGTAGGCCACATTCTTAAAGGCATTGCCGACGATGCCTTCCACCTTCTTCTATGCCGGGACTGCTCTACGGTTGACTCCGTTCTGCAGGTGTGTCGACGCTTCGAGCAGGCCAAGCACCGGCGCATTGCACACCGCTTCGACCGCCTGCCTAACACAGCTGCCAGTTCCACGTGCGAGGATCTGCCGACACTAAGGCAGCCTTCCAACCCCGACAACGTGACTCGCATCGTGCGCCGTGAACTGGAGGCGCTGGCTCCTGTTACGCCCAACGCGCCCTTGTCGGACAACACCCTGGCCACAATATCCCTTATTCAAGCTGTCGTCCGCCAGGAGGTCGCCAACTTGGGCATGCCCTCCAGCCATCGTCCCGTCGAACCTCGGAGTGCGAGCCCCATCTCTCCCGTGGTCGCTACTGCTACGGCCCGCAACACCTTCGTCCCACGTTACACAAGGTATCGCAATCCGGATGAGTGGCGTACCCCTGACGACCGGCCGATCTGCTTTACGTGCTCGCGCGTAGGCCACATCTCCCGCCACTGCCGCAGCCGTTGGTCCGCACCTCCCCGACCTTTGCCCTACGTCGACCGCCGTTATGACTATGGACCCCGCCGCTTCACGCCTCGGAATGACCCACCCAGCGCCGAGTCCACACCGCCTCCTCGTAGAGCCAGCCGCTCTCCCTCCCCAACAGCACACCGTTCCTGTAATCTGCTCGACGTTTTTGTGGACGGTGTTCCTGTTTCTGCCCTCATTGACACTGGTGCCCAAGTCTCGGTTCTTAGCTCATCCTTTTGCCGTCGCCTCAAGAAAGTTCAGACCCCTGCCGCTTCGCCTACCGTTCGCGTTGCCGATGGCAGCACTGCTGCCGTCACTGGCCTGTGCACTGCCCGCGTCACTCTTGCCGATCGTCACATCCCCGTTTTGTTCACCGTCCTCGAACACTGCCCTCACAATGTGATCCTTGGTCTAGACTTTCTAACCGCTCACTCTGCCCTTATCGACTGCTCCAGCGGCCTTCTACGATTGGACCTGCCTCTCAGCTCAGCCGACACACCCTCAAGCTCCACGCCCCGCCTTCGCTCCACCGAGTACGCTCGCCTGCCCCCCGACTCTGCCGTTTATCTGCCTATGTCCCCATTTCCTGCGGTTCCTGATGGGGATTATCTTGCCTGTCCACTCGCCGATGTCGTTCTCTCCCGCAATGTTGTTCTTCCGCACCTCACCGTGACCGTCACCAAGAATAGCACCTCCCTTCCTGTCCTCAACTTCAGCTTGTCACCACAAGTTCTTCCTGCAGGCATATCACTTGCTACTTTGTCTTCTCTCACCGACTGTACCGTCACTGCTCTCTCACCTGGACCGCCTTCTACTGTCTCTCAAGCGGCCGACATCCCGGCCAACGTTCCGCAATCCATTTCTGCGATGATTGCTTCTGACCTGAGCCCCGAGCATGCACAGGATCTTCGCAACCTTTTGGTGTCCTACTCCGACATTTTTGACTTCGCTTCTGCTCCTCTGGCTCAAACGTCGGTAGTGACTCACCGCATTGACACCGGCGATGCCAGACCTATACACCGGAGGCCTTATCGTGTGTCGCTACCAGAGCGCCAGATCATCCAGCGGGAGGTGGACAAGATGTTGGCCAACGATATCATCGAGCCTTCAAACAGCCCTTGGGCATCTCCTGTCGTGCTCGTGAAAAAGAAAGACCAAACTTGGCGGTTTTGCGTCGACTATCGTCATCTCAACAAGGTCACGAAGAAAGACGTCTATCCCCTTCCGCGCATAGATGATGCCCTGGACTGTTTACATGGCGCCCGCTACTTTTCTTCCATCGACCTTCGTAGCGGGTATTGGCAAATCTCCGTTGACGCAAGAGACCGCGAGAAAACAGCTTTCGTCACCCCTGATGGCCTTTACCATTTTAAGGTCATGCCCTTCGGCCTTTGTAACGCCCCTGCCACATTTGAACGGATGATGGACTCGTTACTCCGGGGCTTCAAGTGGACGACCTGCCTTTGTTACTTAGATGATGTAATTGTTTTCTCGCCCTCTTTTGAAGCCCACCTGCTTCGCCTTTCGTCCATCTTGGCACTTTTCCGCCGCGCAGGTCTTCAACTCAACTCAAAAAAATGTACTTTCGGCCGCCGCGAACTCAGTCCTTGGCCATTCGGTGAATGCGAGTGGCATACAACCTGACCCTGATAAAGTTCGTGCCGTCAGTGCTTTTCCCTGTCCCCGCTCGCCCAGTGATGTCCGCAGCTTCATCGGTCTCTGTTCCTACTTTCGCCGGTTCGTCCCGAACTTCGCAGCCGTCGCTCGCCCTCTCACCAATCTGTTGCAGAAAGGCGTTCCTTTTTCCTGGGGCCCAGAGCAGGCTACTGCATTCTCCAGCCTTATCGCCGTCTTCACCAACCCTCCTGTATTGGCCCATTTCAACCCGTCTGCCCCGACTGAACTTCGCACCGATGCCAGTGGTCACGGAATTGGCGCCATCCTTGCTCAGCGACAACGCGGCCAGCACTGCGTGATTGCGTACGCCAGCCGTCTTCTTTCTTCCGCCGAGAAGAATTACTCCATCACAGAACGCGAGTGCCTGGCTCTTGTTTGGGCCATTGGAAAATTCCGGACGTACTTGTTCGGCCGCCCATTCATTGTTTTAACCGACCACCACGCCCTGTGTTGGCTCTCATCTCTCAAGGACCCTACTGGCCGTCTTGGCCGGTGGGCATTGCGATTGCAAGAATACACCTTTTCCGTGGTTCACAAGTCCGGTCGCCTCCATCAAGATGCAGACTGCCTGTCCCGCTATCCCGTCGATCCTCCTTCTACAGACTGTGAGTCGGATGCCTGTGTCCTCTCCATCTTCGACCTCTCCCACATTGCCGACGAACAGCGCTTGGACCCCACCCTCACCTCTCTCATCGACCGCCTCAGCACCGACCGCCGCGACACTTCTCTGGCCCGGTTTTTGCTGGACGGGAACACGCTGTACCGCCGCAACATGCGACCTGATGGCGCTGAGCACTTGCTCGTTGTTCCCCGCCACCTACGGTCCACTATCCTCGAACAACTGCATGACGCACCTACGGCTGGTCATCTTGGTGTCTCCCGTACGTACGACCGCGTGCGCCGGCGTTTCTTCTGGCCTAGTCTGTACCGCTCCGTCCAACGCTACGCCGCCGCTTGCGACGTCTGTCAGCGCCGAAAGAAGCCCGCTGTCCTGCCGTCTGGACACCTGCAGCCGATCCCCATCCCGACCGACCCGTTTTCTCGTGTTGGGCTAGATTTACTTGGGCCCTTCCCGGAGTCCTCCACGGGGAACAAGTCGATTGCCGTCGCCACCGATTATGCCACGCGGTACGTGATCACTCGTGCCATTCAAACCAGCTGCGCCACTGACGTCGCTGACCTCCTTCTGCACGACGTCATATTACACCATGGCGCTCCCCGTCAACTCCTTGCCGACCGTGGCCGCTGCTTCCTTTCCCGAGTTGTTGACGAAATCCTTCGTTCGTGCTCCGTTCGTCACAAGTTCACCACTGCTTATCATCCTCAGACGAACGGCCTTACGGAGCGTCTCAACCGCACGCTGACAGACATGCTCGCCATGTTCGTATCCGACGACCACCGGGACTGGGACATAAGCTTGCCTTTTGTCACCTTCGCCTACAACTCTTCGCGCCATGATACCGCTGGTTACTCGCCCTTCTATCTTCTCTTTGGACGAGACCCCTTACTGCCCTTCGACACTCTGCTGCCCACAGCTGGCCCTGTCACTACATATGCGCGTGACGCTATCGCCCGAGCAGACGCCGCCCGCCAGGTTGCTCGACACAAGCTCTCCGCCTCCCAAGAGGCTCAAAAACACCGCTACGATGGCCTGCACCGTGATGTGCGATACCCTGCCGGATCTCTCGTCCTGCTGTGGCTCCCATCCCGTCGTGTGGGGTTATGTGAAAAACTTCTGCCGCGCTACACAGGTCCTTATCGTGTATTACGGGCAGTGACCGACGTAACGTATGAAATCACGCCGCTGCACCCAAAGTCGACGTCCGCTCCACTGAAGTCCGAAGTCGTTCATGTAGCTCGCCTCAAGCCCTATCACCCACCATCGACATCGCACGCCTAACACGCACCGGGACGTTGCCTTCAGCCGAGGGGGATAGTGTTACAAGTAGACGATTCATGAACGAAGAAGTGGCGGTGCGCGGAACGACGACGACGTTGACAGTTGGTAGCTGGGCGCTCGGTTCTGAGCTGAGTGCTGGCCTTCTCAGAGCAGCCGCCATATAGACTTACCGCCGTAACATCCCCGTAACAATATTAAGAAGTACAGATACCTGGGAAACTTGGCAAGAATTTGTTGTGGGCGGTACAGGGCGAATGATAAGAAAGAAAAAATTAAAAGACGACACAGGCGAGCGCTATCTCGCAACTGATTTTGTTATTGAGAAAAAAAAACACATTTTATAAATCACAGTTATATGGTGTTAAAGTGCTTAGAGCACTTGCACAAAGGACTTTGGAAGGATCTATAATTAACAACTTATCTGCTACGCAGTGAACCCGGTGTTGAATAACCAATAGTTATCAACAACCGAGACCCCCTCATCAACGAGCAACAAAAAGGCTCGTAATTGATATGGGGGACCAACGTACAACGGAAAATGAACCTATGAAAGAGAAGACAACGCGGGCGCTTTCTACCAACTAAATTTTATTGGGAAAAGACGTAAAATATTAAAGGTAAAAAATGCACGAATCCAAAAAACAAGAAAATAGAAACAGACCGGGATTACAGTGCGGATAGAAGCCTCTTATTGAAGAAGGCCATCTCATTTTCCTGTAAACCCAAGGATGGTATCGCCACATTCGTGTCCGTGTTATTAGCGATGCAATAAGCTTCGGAGATTTCCACGCCTACCTGGTTGCTGCTGCAGTAATGGATCTCTTTGTTATGGAAGTAAAGCAGGCAAGGATCGTCATTTTTATCTTGGAAATCCCGGCAATGCTGCACTAGGTTGGAAGAAGATTTTAAGACAGCCTTTTAGGGCTCATACTCCCTCCCGGTCGAGATGTTGTTCGTCCGTTACACCGCCAACAGGAAGTCACGACAACGGAAGTTACGTCATACCAACTTTCAGTGCTTTACGCTCTTCAACTTGATATATAAAAAAACTTTTTGCACGATTAGATTCAAACCAACATCTTTCCGATCAGCAGACGAGCGTGCCAACGACTACTCAACTTCCTGGAAACGCATATGTACTTCTCCTTGTGTAGGACGCTGGAGAGTTTTTGGGGAAGGCGTCGAATCAGACGGATGTCTCCCAAATACCCTCCAGTGTCTCCAGCATTTAAGATTCACAAACAATTGTGTGCTTAATTAGCATATTAACCACACATCACTGACGCAAGCAGCAACACTGCGCTAAATGCTTTCCCCTCTTCGCACTTCAGGTCAACAAAGTGCCCCCCTGAATTGTTTTCGCCTCGAGGGAATTGTAGTGCTTTTTAGTGTGATGTTAATGCACCTGTCCGACTGGTCATATTATGTCTTTCCACAAGACATAGGAACCCTATACACGATGCCTCTTTCGCAGTTTATGAACTTTTCTGCGTGTGAAGCTGAGCAATGCCGATTATCTTTTCTGAAAGAGGTCGGATCCAGCTTCTTGTGCACAGCTGCGAGTACTTTCTCAACTTTATGCTCGGCGGAGAACACCACGTGCACAATCTGCCGCGCAGCGATCTTTTTCAGATGATGTGAGACACCGTGTAGATACGGGATGCACACGACGTTCCTTCGTGGCTCTTCCAGCTGACCCTGAGGATGAGGTGCCGCAATTACCTTCAGCTCCCACAAGATTCTTTCCGCTGACCTTGCAAGGTTCCTTTCTTGATTTAATAAAATATCTAATATAAAGCCGTGGATCGGTTTTGTTTAGCAACGCTACCAATATTTATGCATAGTAGCAGTTCTATTACTATTCTGATAGAAAACGTTGGGCCCAAGAAGACGTCTGCATGATCGAATTTCCAAACACATGGCTAGAGGTGCGTCCAGGTCCGTGATTTTTTCAACCACATCCAGTTTACCGTTTCAAAAGCATTAAAGCTCCTCTTCTTTACGAATATGCCAATCACAATCACGGCTAACAAATTTTCTAAGAATTGTGACCCTTCCTCCTGATTGTGCCTTTGAAACTTTTCATAACCTTTTCTTGTCTGCGGTAAACAAAAAAAAAGAAAAATTGTGAGACAGCACGGATCCCGACCCCGTGTATACCATCTAGACGTAGGAGGGCCATCACCCACGGTATTTTACTCGTCCGCTGTCTTTCACCAGGAAATGCACATTGACGGACTCTCCTTCCGAGCCCAAAATTCAATCCGAGCCGAGGAAGTAGTGATTGCGATTGCTGCCGCCCACGCCAATTCGAGAATCATCATCACGGACTCCCGAAAAGCTTGTGATCATTACTTGGCAAGGGTGATCTCCTCCTTAGTCGCTTGTATTTAAGACGGACTGCAACTGATCGAACACCGAAAAGAATCATTTGGCTCCTGGCCACCATGCTTACGAGATAGGCCGCTGACGCCGCTGACCGAGTGCTTTCTTACTGGGCTCCTCATTTCAGCTCTTCTGCCTCAGAGACAAACCACCCGCTGTGTCGGTTCAGGGAAATCAAAACAGATTATATCGACAACAACCCCATTTTCCTGGCCCCCGCCGAAGGGCTAAGTAAGACGAAGAAGCGAACCTTAAGGCGCCTCCAAACAGGTATTCTATTGTTGTCCTGCAATAATCAAACATTACGATCGTAGCACGGATGGGCGATGTCCGCACTGCGGGGTGAGCTGTGATACCTTCCACATGGTGTGGGCATTTACTCAAAACCCCCCTCCCCCTTCCCCTATCCCATCCCGAGAGAAACGGTAGACAACCCTCCGCAACTAATCCTCGCTTGAGTCCCAGGAGAGAGGGAAAGAGAAATAACTTTAATTTGCATCCTTCAAAAATGACAGAGGAGATGGCTGTAGCCTAAACCGCCATTCATTGCCCAAACCGTCGGCCGGAGTCCCTTGGGAGTCGGCGGCGATCAGAGCGGCACCGATGACTTTGCTTTGTTCTTCTGCTTCGTGCTTGAGCAATAAGGTCTCCCGGAATTGTACAATCTTATTCGAGTAGTTATAGAAAGGGCAGCTCCAGACCACGTGGACCAGATCTGCAACGCTATTGCAGTGCGTACATCTAGGACTAAAGACTTCTGGATGACATTTACTGTAGAGTTGAGGTTTGGAATCACCCCGGTTTGCAATTTTCTCCACATGATTTCCTCTCCCCTACTGAGCTGTTTATCTGCTGCTGAATAGGTCTTACGACCGAGCTTATAATGAGAAATTATTTTATGGAATGTTGTGAGTTCGTCACCCGATGGGAGGTGTTCCTCGTATGGAGGCGGCGCGTCGACGGCGATCGACTACAAAGTGAGCCCCCTGGCTGTCGTGATCGGCTTCTCGTTCCCCCACAGGTCCTGAGCCGGGGACTTGATCAGTGAGATTAGCTGTTGTGGTACTCGCCCTTTTCTTGGAATTTTGGCGCCTGCAGCAGAGATTCTGCTCAAATCATTGTTCTTGGTTGCTGCCTTAGAGTCACTAACTATCACCCTTGTACCGTTTTGTATTACCGCCAGAGCAATGGCTTTTCCTTCTGCATCTGTTGCACTTGTGTTTTTAACGGTGCAGCACGAGACGGGGTCTCCACTCTAACGATCCACAACCGCTGTGTGAGCTGCCTTGCGATCGTATTCGACAGCGTCCGTGTGGAGCACATCGGATCTACCTCGAAATTTGCCCTCTAGGGCCACAGCCATATCTTTGCGTCTACCTCGGTGAAATACCGGATGCATGTTATTTGGCAGCGGTGGAATTTTGAGCCTCTCCCTGGTTGCCCTAGGTACGTAATCTGTCCGTTTTGAACACTCCTAGGGTTCGAACCCCAGACGCTTCATGATTTTCCTTCCAGTCTTGGTTTTTAAAAGCATTTGATGCTGCGACACCGTGGCGGCTTTTATGAGCGCATTAAGTGTTGGAGATACCTAGGTTTAGAAGTTCTACCGTCGACGTGCTCAGAGGAAGACTTTGAGTGGTTTTGATCTCATTTCTGATTATGATTTCTATTTTTGTCCTTTTTTGCTTCGGCAAAATTGAGATAGGGTCAACGTATAGCATTCGGCTTATGACGAAATCCTGAACTATTCTCAAACATTGGCCTTCTTCGTCCCCGCATGCTTGTTGGAAATGCGCTTGAGCAGCCGGCACGTCTGGCTGGTACTCGATTCAATTATCATTATAATTTCTGTGTTTTTACCCATTTCCTTGTATGCACAGCCCTAGGACTTCTATACCGTCTACCGTCGGAATGGAATTACCACTTACTCGCAAAGCAATATCAAAGGGTTTCTGTTTCTTTTCCTTTTTTGAAATGACAGAAAAATCCTCTGATTTTTCTGCCTATCATTGTAACTCAATCTGCTCAAGATAATTCTCTATTACGCCTATAACTCCTGAAGTTTGCTTTCGATCTGGTCCATCGCTACACCTGCTCAACCAAAGCGACAAATCGTCGGCATATATGGTGTGATGCAGGTTCGTGATACCGTTCAGCTGCCCTGGGAGCCCAATCATCGCTAAATTAACAGGGTCGGAGAGAGAACGGACCTTTGCGACGTCCCTCTATTCCCCAATCTAAAGTTTTAGAGTTGTTATCCAGCGAGGTTGATGTTAGCAGCCCGATTGGACAGAATGTCCCTTACGTAGTTATATGTCGTTACTCCAGCATTTAACGTGCTAAGGTTGTCAAGTATGGCTACGTGTTTGGCACTAAAAAGCTTCGGAGACGAAAAGTGCCACAATGATCCTAGTATCAGCAGTACTTTTATCGATTACCGGCTCCTTCAGCTGTAGAATGGCATCGAATGCCGATAGGTTTGATCTGAAGCTTATCATTGTATCAGGATGTAGTGTTTTTGGGGTTTCACGTCCAAGAGCGACTCAGGCTATGAGAGACGCCGGTACGAGGACAATGATTATGATCTTCCATAACTCTATTCAGTCTAGATTGAATTATGTGCTCCAACAGTTTTCAACCCAAGATGTGATGGAAATGGGTCTCAAATGCTCAAAGCTGAGCTTCTTGCCAGGCTTAGCACTGAACACCAGGTTTGCAGCTTTCCACGCTTGCGGTATCTGTCCCTCTGCCCCAGCATTTTTGCATATAGGTTGTTAGATTACGAATGGAACCGTCGTCAAGATTTCTGAGCATCCTGTTGTTGATTCTGTCTGACCCGGCAGCCGTTTTCGTTCATAGGCTGCTGAGTTCAGCCCTCACCTCCCCAACAGTGATAGGACGGTCTAATACCGGTTTTACCGAGCCCGCGTACTCAAGGACTCCAGAACAGCGGAAGTAGCGATCCCTACCCTCGGCTCTAAGTTCCTTTATTGAAGCTTCATATTTATACACTAGCTATTGAAGCTGCTGTCGAGCCTCCGATTTTGTTTTCTCTGCAGCTAATAGATGTCGGAGCAGTTTCCACGTTCCCACGCTGCCAATATTCCTATTCATTTGTTACACAAATATTACCCCAATGTTTCTTGGTGAGTACCAATGCATGCTCTTCAATGTCTTTGTTGAATGCTGCAAATTGTTTTCTGAGAATCCTGTCACCTTTTTTCTCGCTATTCTTTAGTAGCGGCGCTGGCATCGCCAGAGGCGCTGACGAAGCTGCTGTTGGGAGCGCGGCCTCACTCGTGCAACAGAGAACACATTCGGCAACCGGCCTGGCCAGCAACATCGACAGCCCATTCGACGTGCTCACCAGCCGTGGCTACCGGGACCTCTAATGAATGGGGATCACCTCCCTTATCCGGTGACTCCTCACGACAGCTTCGACGCACGCAGCGCCGCTCCTACAGGCTCTGGCTCCCCCCCGGCCAGTCCCTCCACTTGGCCTGGCCGCTGCCTGCCCACTGTTCGCACCCGGCTTTCGGCAGCTTCTTCTCTCCGCCATGTCCGCGCCTACCATCGCATCCGCTGAGTTCTTCCAGCAGTATCAGCGCTCCTTCCTTCCTTAGCTGACCAATCAGCACGCCGGCCGCGAACTCCAGCCCAGTCACCTGGCAAAGCTGCGGTTGTCGCCTCCTGGCCCAGACATTTACACTGACTTCAAGAAGGGCCTGACTGCGTACTGTCGCTTGGAGCTCCCGCCGCCTTCCTGCGCTCCTGTTCCCGATTGAGAAGCTGCGGCGCCACTCCACGTACCACCCCTGTCTACATTCCCTCACCGAGCTGCTTCGCATTTCCCTCTGCCAGCTACAACTACAACATTGGAGCCGCTCCCCACACCGGTCTCTCCACTATCGCCGCCACTGAATGTGCCCTCAGCCACGATTCGGCAAGTGCCACGCACGCTCGCGTCGGTCTCTTGCCAACCTTATCAACCAGTTGCCTCATACTACACCGCGCTCTCGTCTAAGTTTGCTCCAGCTGCATTTACGGACGGCCATCCACCTGCGAGCTCCCGTCCCAGGGCGCCTCTTCCCGTCGTTGCTTGCCAGCTGTGGCGCTTGGACCATTACCAGAAGAACCCTCTCTCGACCCGGGCCCCAACTCGTTTCTAGTAGCATGTTTACTTGCTACCTCTAGCCTAAACAGAGTGAGCCCAACTCTTCTTATCTCGGGGCGCGCATTCAAGCCCCACCTCAGCTTTTTCGCTCATCACGCGTCCGCTCGAACCGCCTGGCACGTATCCCTGCCAGCCTGGTGTCTTCACATAGTGACTGTACTTCTGCTACAGACAAGATAACCACCAAAGGAGGTGTCATGCATCCGACGCATTATAGCATGCCACTTCCAACAGCGCCGATGAACTGAGCACTATTACTTCCTTCCAATTCCAACCGCTACGTCATGGACTTGTGCCCTCAGTTCCCAGCAAGCGGTCCCAACGAAACAGTGGGCTCACTTTTGCAAACAGTCGCTACACACCGTCGCCCGCTTCGACCACTTCCCTACACGGCAGCCCGAGCCCCACGGAGCAGATCGCAAGCCCAATGGTGTGCGCCATCGTTTCACAGTCGCCAGCGGCCGAGGCATCCCCTATTCTTCTACGGCTGTGGTTCCTTCTCGCCATACCTTCGCCTACACCGAGTGGGCAGCACACGTCGCATATTTGCCGGACAGCTTCTGGCTTGGCCATTCCTGGCCCCACCAGTAGGCCTTACGACTGAAGCACGCCTAGCTCGCCTCCCGTTCCTCGATCACTTTTTGAGCCTGTTTTTCCGTCATCCTCATCATCTTTTGGCTCCTCTCGCTCTTTGCGAAGCAGCCTGGCTCAAACCCGAGCTTGTTTCTACCGCCCGAGGGCTTTCACGAACTCTCACCCGAACTTCACTCGCCTGAAGAAAGTTGTAGATACCGTTTTTATGCCATTTTTATATTTTCTTTTATCGCGCATCGCGCTATGGGAGGAGGCAGGGCACCTGAAGCGGCGCTCGCATCGCCAGAGGCTTTGATGATCGTGGGAGCGAGACCTCGCTCGCGCAACACAGAGCGCATTCGGCAACCGGCCTGGCCAGCAAGATCACCAGCCTGCTCCGCCTGCTAGCCAGCCGCGGATGTCGTGACCTTCAATAAATGTGGATCACCTTCCACGCTTTAGCTCTATTTCTTTTTATTCCATAAACTCACGAGATGTCAATCAACGACTTCCGAATCACCTTCAAATGAAATCTCTTCGGTAGCGTCCTGAACAGATTGAATAACTCTCTTGCTCCAATCGTTATTATCGCTTATCTGATCCGGTCCCGACCTGGTACGTCTAACAGTATCCAATGAAGAGTCATCACTCTCCTTTACTGAAGACCGGTGGGCCATTGACAACGATGATTTCTAGAATCCTATGATCGCTACCTAGGTCTTGCCCGGTGTTGAACCATGTAGCAGTAATGCATGCCACTACCGACCAAAGTTATATCTGGTATCGTGTCCTCGGATACGCTATTTCTCTTCCTAGTCGGCCTCATCGTGTTCGTGATGAGAATGAGCCCATGTTGTTGAATTTTATCCCACAGACTTCTGCTTTTAAGCTGCGTGAATTTATATCTCCCTGCCGGATGGTGCGCATTGAAATCGCCCAGTATCAAGAGTGGATTTCTATTTGAAATAACCTTATTCTCCGAAAAAGATCGCCAAAGTCACATTTCCGCTGTCAGGGTGAGTTATACACGTTCAGGAAGAAACGATTGTTGTTGCGATTACCAGGGATGAGTTGGACCAAAGCATGATCGATATGCGCATTCCCCGTCTCGTGCTGCAGTGTTGAAATATTTCTTGTTTACAAAGTTAGTCACTTGAGTAGCGTTTCCCGACCCCGGAAAAAATTTGTAACACGCTAAGTTAGCATTTCTCACCCCTTTTAGACGGCAATAACCTCCGATAGGTTGCTATTGACGAGAAAGCACTGCAGAGCCGCACGTTTACGCGAGAAACCTCTACAGTTACACTGCCAATTTTTGTTATTACAGTGACGCACGGATCTATTGTGTTTGAGTATTTGAGCCTCTTGGCAGAGCCGTTGAAACTGCCTGTCCCTATAGCCAACCTTCATTTGCTCGACAGCATTGCCAATCTGTTTCATATGCTCAAGTACCGTTTAAAGCAGTCCATGCAAAGCATTTTTTTCAACCTCGAGCGCTACAATTCTCACTCCGTGATGATCTTCGACCTCCGTTTCCTTACCCGTCTTCCTCTTTAAGGGTCAAGGATTAGGTATCCTGGATGTCTCCGGTTCCTGTTTAGGTTTGTTTGCAAGCTGTTTCTTAATTTCATCTGGTTCTTTTCGTAATTCTGCAATTTGCTCTATTAAAATCTCGTTTTGCTCTTTTACAGCATTAATAATTTCTGCATTAGCATCCCGGAAGACCTTATTTACCCAACCCACCTTTGGCCTCTGTAGTCTTTGATCTCGCTTGCGTTGCACCGCTACGCTCCTGGGGTTCGTTCGGTGTAGGTTTCTCTTTCCCCAGTGATGGAAGTCGAGGGAAAGATTCCGAGCGCCGTCTCGACTTGCTGCGATGCCCGGATTCACTCCTCGAACGGTCTCTAAACCAGCTTTTCATGCTGCACCGTTGCTTTTTTGCGTCAGGCTTGCGTCGCTCCTCATTCTCGCTCGCTTCTTATTCCAGCTTCATTTCCCTCTGTCGCTTCTAGACTATATAAGGTGTTCGGAAGAGTGCTTTGCACCTCTTATCTCCGATGATGTGATCCTTGCCATACAGTTGGCACCTCGGCAGTGTCGGCACACACTCGTGGACCTTCGTCGGGCAGGTTGCCCCACACCCTCTGCACTCTGCATGCGGACTGTCCCACACGTCACCACACCTCAACACACATAGAGCATACTTCATATCTTTTCTTGTATAGGAAGCACTTCATTGGCGCCCCGAAACCGATCATCCATTTTGGCACATAGTCGTGACCAATAGTGATGATCACCGAGTCGCCCATCCTCCTCGCCAAGAATGGGAGGATTCGGTGGGGGTGAGAAAGCGAATTCTAGATTCTTTCTCACAGAGCCTGAGATAGAGACCGCGTACCACTTCCTTGGCACAGCTTTCAGGTGCCGCCATGTAAGTCGGCACCTCGTGCTGCGTCTCGCCGAGCTTTATGGACATCAGTCCCAACCATTGTTTGGAATCGTCCTCGTAGGGCGTCCTGTATATTAGTGTTTCCTGCTTGTCTTTCACGACGATCCTGTCCTCCTCTTCTCCTTTCCGACACAGAATGCCAGCCGCCATCCTTATTACTCCACCAACCACTAGCACCGAAAGCTTGCTTAGGGTGTCTCTCTTTGGGCCTGATAATAATCTCATGATCCGCTTTCGGAGGACGCGGCTGATGGGACGCCACCGACAGCTCCGCGAGCTTTCTTCCCGCCACTTGATACGAGCGTCTCATGCAGACGCCGTACTGAAGATCTGCGCAGACGCAGACGCAGAGCTCCTGAAGATCTGCGACACGCTCCGATACTTTCGTCACCAAGTCCGAGCTTTAAAGTTCTGACGGATCTACATCTGTTCCCTCAACGCTCACTTCCATAGTCATGGTGACGCCACAGTCTTCAAGATCTGACGTCGGGGACCCTCGGCCACCGCTCAGGCCACCTCGGCATTACGCCTACCGTTTGGCTGATTGAGGCTTTCGGCGTGGTAGAATACATAAGACGCGATAAAATCCTTCAAGCTTCGCTTACCGTCTCGGTAATAGTAATGACAGGATCCTTACCACATCCACGGCGCACGAACAACACTTTTTGAGCAGTCCATCGTAGTTTTCCTTCCTAAAAGATGGTCATTCCACAGAGCCTACGTGCCACAAGTCGCGCCCCCCGGTGGTCCGTTGGAAGCTGCTTGAGTCCCAAAGGGCTCTGGTGAAACTGGTGCGAGGCGGGGTCTTGTCACGCGGTGTCCCGGAATAGGGACGCCGACCATGTAGTGGAGACACTCCCAGCAGATCCTCTTCAGAAGTTTCTAGACCCGCTCTCTGTCATCCCCTCAGCTGTTACCCTACTATTGTGGCACGTCCCCTGCGTGCTCCCTCTGCGGTGACCCTGACCTCACGCCACACTTTGGTTGGTTGGTAACAACATTATTTAAAAATCCTGCCGAGCTTTCGCCGACAGGGCCTCAGGTCTCCCACGTGGGGACGTTGAGGTGTTGCCTCGCCATCGGCTCGCGGGCCTGCTGGACGGCCCAGAGTTGGTCACCGAGGCTGGGGCTGCGCAAGGCAGCGGCCCACCGCGGAGGGAGGGTTCCGCAGTTAGCACCATCAGGGTTTTTGCTACATTCCCAGAGCATGTGGGGTAGAGTTGCTATAGCAGTGTGGCAGACCTTGCATATATTTGTCGGGTATGTTCCGGGGTAGAGTCTGTGGTATTGTGCCGGGTTGGGGTACGTGAGCGTCTGCTGTTTTCTGAGGGCCACCGCGTGCGCCCTGTCCGGCTTGTCGTTGGGCGGAGGGAAGGTTCGGCGGGCCAGGCAGAGGGCCTTGGTATTTTCGTTTTAGCTGGCCAAACAGTCTTTGGTGCGGTCCCATGGACGGGAGCTTGCCCTCTTTGGCGTTTGCCGTGTCGTTTCGGTTGCGATATGTGTCCGATACTTCTCCCATGTGCGCCGGGAACCACTGGATTCTGGATTGAAAAGATTCCTCCCACTGGACGTTTCGATGGCTCAGGATTCGGGCCGCTGTCTGTGAGATCCATCATTTTGCGAAGGTTTTGATTGTTTGTCGCGAGTAGCAGAGAAATGTGGTGCACGCCGGATCAGTAAAGGCGAGGGCCACCGCCGCTTCCTCTGCTTCTGCGCGCTCGCACGCTACACTTGCCGTTATGCGCGTTTCACCAATCGAATCGACGACCGCAACCGCGAATCGTGAGTGTTCTGCGTATTCCGCGGCGTCAACGAACCTTGTCCCCGCTTCGCCTTCGTGGCTGTGTAGGAGAGGTCTGGGCCAGGCCACTCTTCTTCCCCTGTTGTGTTCTGGGTGGACGTTCTGTGGAATCGGGTCGATTCTTAGAGTGTGTCTGATCGCGTCCGGAACAGCGACTTTCTGGCCTTGTTGTGCATGGTTACGGATGCCGACACATTCCATGATCTGGCGTCCTGCTCTCGTGACCGTTAATCTTTCTAGTTTTGAAGTTCGCTGCGCCTCGGCGATTTCGGTAAGCGTGTTGTGAAGCCCGAGCTGGAGCAAGCCATTGCGAGCTGGAGGACTCGGGTAGACTCAGTGCTATCTTGTACACCCTGCGAATCAGGACGTTGATCTTGCCTTCTTTCTTGTACCAGTTGTGGAATGCCGCGATGTACGCAATATGACTCATTACGAAAGAGTGTACGAGTCGTGTTAGACTCGCCTCTCTCATTCCGTTTCTTCTGCTGGTGACCCTCTTGAGGATTCGCATGGCGTCAGCCGCTTTGCGCTGTAATTTAATGATCGTTTCGCCGTTGACACCATTGGCTTCGATTATCATGCCAAGGACCCTAATTCTGTGCACTATCGGGATGATTGCTCCACTGCTCATGCGTAGTCTGATCTCTTCGTATTCTCGTCTGGTCGTTGCCACATTCCGACCACACTCGGGTAGTCTGCCCCTCTGCGTAGGGCGGTAGAGTAGAAGTTCCGGCTTTGTAGGAGAACATAGTAATCCCGTACCGACAAGGTTTTCCTCTATTGTCTCGAATGCTAGTCGAAGTGCCGTTTCGATGTGACCGTCGCTGCCTTCGTGCACCCAAGTGTTATGTTGTCGGCGTATAAGGTGTACCGGACGTCTTCGAGTTCAAGTAGGTTTTTTGCTGGCACGATCATGACGAGGTTGAAGAACATGGGCGAGATGACGGAGCCCTGAGGGGTGCAGGTGCTTGCGAGCGTTTGCTCTCCTAGCTAGATATTCCGTGGCACTAAAAAAGCTCACCTGTCTGTCAAAAAATCTTTAACGTAGTTGTACGAGCGTACACCTAGGTTTTGCCGCGATATCTGGTGTAAGATCGCCGAGTGCGCGATTCTATCGAACGCGCTTTCAAGGTTGAGGCCGAGAATTGCTCTGGTGCCTCTCGTCTTGCCTTCAAGCACCTGGCACTTCAGTTGTAACATTGCGTCTGGCGTGGATAATTGGGGCTGAATCCTATTATTGATGGTTTGTATGCCTCTTTCTGCTCTAAGTGGGCTTGCCAGCGGTTAATCAGTCCGTGCTCCATGGTCTCGCCGACGCACGACGTTAGGGATATGGGGCGAAGGTTGTCGAGACTCGGCGGTTTTCCGGGTTTGGGGATTTTTATCATCCTCCCAGTTTTCCACGGTTGCGGGAGGCTGCCACGCTGTTAGCACTCATTGATGAATGCCGTTAACTGTTACACGGATCGGTTATCGAGATTCTTTAGGGCGCGATTCGACACCCCATCGGGGCCCGGCGCCGATTTGCTGTGGAGGTTGTGCAGCGCCGTCCTGATCTCTTGTACATTAAAGTCCTTATACAATTCAGCGTTCAGATTCCCCACATATGGTTCGTGTTGTGCGGTTGAAGTGTGCGGCAAGTACTTCGCTTGTAACCGGACGGTCACTGCATCTCCACCGTGCTTCTCGAGCTCCATGTGTAATAGACGTGCGAGGCAGTTCCTCTGGGGGGACTTGCTCTTCGTTTCGTCCAACAGATGCCTGAGCAGGTTCCACGATTTCCCGTTGCGCAGCTGGCCGTCGACTGCATTGCATAATTCATCCCATTGCTGGCGGCTGAGCGTTCGGCAGTGCTCCTCGATGTTGCGGTTGATCTCCGCTATTTTCTTTCTGAGTCTCCGAATGAGTCTCTCTCCCTTGCACTTGGCCAGGGCAGAGTTCTTCGCCTCGATGAGATGCGCCAAGCGGCTGTCCTACTTGCCAGTTTCAACCTCGGTTTCCATGGTCTTGGTTGACGCTTTGGCGTCTGCAACTAGCGAGCGGGTCGAGGCTTCGATATCCGTGACTGTATCTCCTGAAGACTTGTTGGTCTCATTTATTTCTGAATTCTTCCCAATCGGTCCAATTGAAATTTCGCTGACTGCCCTGCGCCTTGTCCCGAGTCTGCACGTGTATTTCGACGATCATGTGGTCACTCCCCAGGTCGGTCTACGTGTTTTTCCATGTGGTAGCCGTCGTCCCGGCATTTTGGACTAACGTCATGTCCGGGGTCGTGTCTCTGGTAGTGGAGTTACCGATTCTTGTCGGGTGCACCGGATCCGTAAGTAACGAGAATTCGAGTTCCTGCGCATCTTGCCCGAGTTGTCTTCCATTGGTCGTGCTATAGCCGTAACCCAAGCCGTGTCTGCCTTGTTGAATCTCCACCTGCAATCAGCGTCCGGGTCCCGGCAATCTTGAGCGTGTTCTGAAACAGCGCTCGGTAGCGTTGGCGGCGTTTCGACGGGCTGCTGTATACGTTCAGTATGAATATATATACTTTGTTTCATCTGCTTGGTGGGTATCAGTTCGATGAGGAGCGTGTTCCATCTGGACGCCGCTCAGCTCGTGGTCAACGAATGTGAGACGCTTCCTAACGAGCGTGCATACAACCCTCCCCTCGATTTTGCTGCCTTAAGTTTTGTAGCCCGTTAAGGTAGCCGCGTTGGTGCGCGTTTCTTGGAGTAATATTACGTCCGGTTTACGTGCTGCGTGCCTGATCTGTTGCTGTAGAACGTCCTTTTTTCCGGCGAAGCCGCGGCAGTTCCACTGCCATATTACTATCCCTTGGTTATCGTTGGCCATGTTGATGCTGATGCAAGTTACCCGGCTGCCATTGACGGTGGCTCGGTCCTGCATCACTGCTCGCCGGTGCGTGTCCGTGTTGCGTGAATACGGAGTGATTCAGTATTATCTGCATGTTTCCTTCAAGGTTAGTGGTCCTGTTTGCGAGGCCGAGCAATGTTGCGTGTAGGGTCTCAATGGTGCTTTGTATGGTGCATAGCATTTTCTTGATGTCTGTAATTTCCACTCGCACTTGGCGCTAGAAAACGCCCTCGTGGTGTTCTATCGCCCGTTTCTTCGGGGCGGGCGCGTCCGCGTCAGGAACGCTGGCCGGTACCTGCTGTTGTGCGTTCTGTTTGTTTTGTTCCATCCCGGCGCGCTCGCGTCTGAGTTCTCGCATCTCTTGCATTAGCTTCTGGACTTTTTCGCGCATTACCGCGTTCTCTTTTCTCATTTCTGTGTTCTCTTACCTTAGCGCCTCTAAAATGTCATTATCGGCTTTTATTGCGAAAGCTATACTGCTCGCACCTTCGGCCCATCGGTGGCCATGGCGCCTCCTTACACAGCTGCGCGTCACGTCACCGTGTGACGTCACGCCAGACCGAGAGACGGGGCCCCAGCTCGCGGCATCGATGGTGGAGGCGAAGCCTTGCGCGCCGCTGCCGCGGCGCTACCCAGAGGGGGCGCTCGCTGGTGTGTCGTCATGCCAGACCGAGAGACGGGGCCCCAGCTCGCGGCATCGATGGTGGAGGCGAAGCCTTGCGCGCCGCTGCTGCGGCGCTACCGAGAGAGGGCGCTCGCTGGTTTGACGTCACGCTAGGCTAAGCCATTACTTCACGCAAGCCATTACTTCACGGATCACAAAAGCGTATTCATAGGAATAAATAAAGCAACATCACAGTAATACTATGTTGTGTCCAGCGTGAACCCATGTATATCCATGCATAACATAGATAAGTCATAAGTGTGCCAAGGATATCAATCGCAGAAACCAAGCAAAACAATGTATAGCCATAAGTTTAACAAAGGGCAACCATGTCCACACCATCAGCCGAACCAAGACGCAGCCAAGGCTATTGCTTTCACAATCTTCCAGGCTTAACCAAGCTAAGCCTTCAGCCAATTTTTTTTATTCTGCTCTGAGACTGCAGGTGCTGTTACGACCCAATCCCGCGCGATGCTCCGGGCAGTGTCCGGCCTAGCTCACCTTGTCTTTGGGAGTAGGCGGCCTGGATCTCGATCTTGTCGGAGCGCGGTTGTGCCTTTGACGAATGCGGGACCGGGTTCCGCCACGCGATCGTGACGTGGATCTGGGTATGTGCGGCAGGACGGGCAGGAAGTCTTGCTCTGTCAGTTGAGCATGTGCGTTTTGGCGCTCCCATCGTCGCCTGCGAATCACATACGGAGTCTTGTGCCTTGCTTTGTAGGCCTTGTCGGCCGTCATGTGAAGGCCGCCGCATAGGTTACACTTGGGCGAGGATTGGTGCCCCTAGTCTCGGTTGCGGCCTCCGCAACCCCTGCAAATGCGGTTGGCGGGATTTGGGCGAGCGTCCATGCGGTGGCCGAGGCGTCCGCACTTGTAACAGATGTCAATTTTGCTTGCGATACAACGTGCAACGAACGAGTGTTGCGCCGCACCTGGTGAGGTTGGGCACTTTGAGTCCGTCGAAAGCAATTACTACCGTGGTCGTAGTGCCCATGCGTTTGGCCACCAGTGTCAGTGGGTTTCTCGGGGTTACGATGTTCTCGTCCAGAGCTCGGGGTCCGTCCTCAATGGGGATGCCACGAAGAACTCCTTTGGTTGTATTATCGGGTGCCGTTTCATACGCGTTCACTACGTGCGGTTTCCCTTGGATGTGAATTTGCCGCAGTTTGGCATAGCGGTCCGCGTTCGCTCTTTTCGGTGTGCTCACTACGACGATGTTCTGTTGCGAGTTCGGACAGACCGTGTCTTCAGCACTGTCGTCTCCCGTTATGTCGGCGGCCGCGAAGGTTGCGGCGATGACCATCGGGGCGCCGACCTTAACGATGTCGAGGCAGCGTTTTGGTCGAACCACGATTTTAATTTCCTCCTTCGGTAGTCTGGGCATGCGTCCCGCTTTGATAACCTTTCTTTTGACATGCTTGAGTTTCGTACCTTCCTGGCCGGTGCCAAGCGCGTTTGCTCTTGCATCGATGTCGTGCGTCGAATTCGCACCGTGGTCTCGGGGTTTCGAACGCCGCGCTCCGGCGGTCTTCCATCCGGCTTCTTCGGTAATTTCGATTACAGAAATGTCTTCCCCCATCACTTGCACGTTCATTCTTGAGTCACGTTCGTCGGCTTGTGCTGCTTCGTTGGAGAGAGTCCGTATACGTGGCGCCGCCTCTGTCAGCGGCGCGCCGCGGCTGCGCCGGCTGGGCCTAGCGTCTGGCGTACACACCTAGACCTAGCGAGGCTATGGCGGGGTAGGAGCGCAGATAGTGCAATATCTCTGCGAAGAATGGTGGCCCACCTCAAAACTGGGTACCCGTCGATGCCTCCCAACTTCTCGGATCCGTTGGTGAAAGTTTGGCGATGAAATGCAGTTGAAATTGCTGCGAAATTATTAGTAGAAGACAGAGCCGATGTGAACGTGTCCGCTCACCTCGGCGATCGCAGCGCCCCTCACGCCACACACTCCCGCATACTTTTCGGCTGCCCTGCTGATATCCCGTGCAGGGACAGCATGCCACCTCGAGCTGAGAGGACTGAAAGGTCCTGCTCACGTCGGCAGCCCAAGCCACCGCACCCCTCAGAGACAGCACGCCATCTCGAGCTGGGAGGACTGGGAGGTCCTGCTCACGTCTGCTGACCCGACATCGCAGCTTGCTGCGGTGGCTCGGGCTGACTACGTCATGTCCTGACATGACCTACATGACGCAGTGTGGGACCGCGCAGTTTCCCAGGGAACCAGCAGGGCCTAAAATAATTATATTTCGTTTTGGGTTTAAAAGAAATAGCGCAGTATCTGACTCATATATCGTAAGACACCCGAAAAGCGCCGTAAGGGAAGGAATAACGGAGGGATTGAAAGAATAGAAAAAGAGGTGCCGTAGTGGAGGGCTCAGGAATAATTTGTACCACCCAGGCATCTTTACCGTGCACTGAAGTTGTACAGCACACGGGCGAATCAGCGTTATCTCTCCATAAAAACGCAGCCGCCGCGGTCGGGTTCGCATTCTGGAACTCCGGAATAGTAGCCGAGAGCCCTTACTACTGAGCCACCGCGGCTCGTTGGTCTAAAACTCACTTGCAGAAATAAAGCCAGTCTGTTTGTCTGTCAGTGCCTGCCAAACTCTATTGCCCAAACAAAAGTTTTCACTGCCACCACAGACCCGCCGTGGTGGCTCAGTGGTTAGGGCGCTCGGCTACTTCCCGGGTTCGAATCCGACCGCAGCGGCTACGTTCTTATGGAAAGAAAACGCCAAGGAGCCCGTGTTGTATGCGGTGTCAGTGCACATTAAGGATTACAATAATAATAATAATAATAATAATAATAATAATAATAATAATAATAATAATAATAATAATAATAATAATAATAATAATAATAATAATAATAATAATAATAATAATAATAATAATAATAATAATAATAATAATAATAATACATGGTTTACGGGGAAGAAATGGAGGAATATCTGTCTCATATATCGTTGTACATCTGAACCGCTTCGTAAGGGAAGGTGGAAAGGAGGGAATGAAAGAAGAAAGGAAGAGTGAGGTGCCGTAGTGGAGGGCTCCGGAATAATTTCGACAACGCGGGGATCTTTAACGTAAACTGGCATCGCACAGCACACGGGCGCCTTAGCGTTTTTCCTCCATAAAAACGCAGCCGTCACGGTCGGGTTGGAACCCGGGAACTCCGGCTCAGTAGTCGAGCGCCCTAATCATTGCGCCACCGCGGCGGGTATTAAAGATCTCCAGGTGGTCGAAATTATCCCGGAGCCCTCCACTACGCCACCACTTTGTTTCTTTGTTCTTTCACTCCCTCCTTTATCCCTTCCCATAGGGCGCGGTTCTGGTGTCCAATGAAATATGAGACAGATATTGTCCTAAACCAATTATCGTTATTTTTATTATTATTACCACCACCATATCCCTCTCTCACTACCGCCACGTACCTCAAAGCACTGACTCAGGAAGCCAGTTATGCGTTCTTGCTTTCCTCAAAATCATTAGAGTCTAGAACGTTGTCAACGCCAAAGCCTATGAACAAACTGAGCGCCGACAGTTTTCGCTTTTTATGTCCTTTATTAACTGAGCTAATCTACAGCCTCAGGATGACTGCGCATTTCTCTAGTTAACAAACAGCTGCCACTCTTTAGTGCTGGGTCATAAGTGGAGGTGGATTAAGCATCGATTATATTTTGCAGCTAGCTTAGCACGCCTTTCTAGTTCAATCGCGGCATACAGGCGCGCTGGCTACGAAGACATGATGTAGCGAAGTGAAAGAGACCGGCTCAATCCTCAGTCTGAAAGAGTGAATCGTTATGTCGCGGTTCAATATTCGGCTCCTCTATTTCCTTTGATAATTTCGCCAAGTGTGGTTTTCACCGGATCGTTATAACAGCTGCGTACAAACCGAACGGTTGGCGAATCATTTGTCATGAAACTTAATGTACGCAACTGAGAATTTCACACCACGAACTGACTGCATTACGACGAGAGATACTCAATCCCGTTCAACTGGTTGCTTCGAGCTGGCACTGCTTCCTTACTTGGGGCTTCAGCCTCCCTCAAACGCATGGTTGTCCGCGTTCTAGAAGTGTGTCCGCTCCTCTCCGAGATTGGTAGGTTTAAAGCGAAAATCTCCGCTTCTCGCAAGCAAAGCTGAATGTTCAATGACTCTTCACTTTGACCCCTAACTGGAGGCTCTCCTTAGGTGTGGCTGTGATGTCTTACCAAGCGACTTACCGCTCGCTCTTAGGCAGCGCTCGCCGCCTAGACACCACAGACGTGGAGCCAGAACCGGTCACCAGGACGAGCTCTTCCCCATAGCATTAGAGGTTCCGGGCAGCTTCTAGCGATCCCTACGACACAGAGCATCAGGAAGCCACGTTGGCTAGAGATAACTCACGAAAGCGGGCTCTTGGAGTTGGCGAAACCGACGAAGAACTGAAGGCACGTCTGGAGAAGCAACGACACAGGCAACAAGCGTATCTGAAGTGGAAAGGGCAGCGGATGCTGCCAAGGTCTCTGCGGGAACATCGGTTGTCTTTCGATCCTCATAACCTGACTCAGCCGGATTGAGCCACAGCCACATTTTTTTTTAATTCGGCCACTTTTTCTGTGGCTATTTAAGAACGCTGTTCTCGTTTATTTTTTCGGCAAAGGTTACTTTCTTGTAGTGAATTACTTCTTTCCCGGCGATATAATGTATTCGTATGCGGTGAAGAGTCATTGTTTTGTACCGAGCAGTCCATTGATGGGAAACTAACACAAAGGACCGCAAATACATTTGTGTGAGTAAAAGAAAGTCTGGGAGTTCCCGGGTTCGAACCCGACCGCGGCGGCTGCGTTTTTATGGAGAAAAATTGCTATGGCGCCCGTGTGCTGTGCGATGTCAGTGCACGTTAAAGATCCCCAGGTGGTCGAAATTAATCCGGAGCCCTCCACTAGGGCATCTATTTCTTCCTTTCTTCTTTCACTCCCTCCCTTATCTCTTCCCATACGGCGCGGTTCAGGTGTCCAAGATACTGCGCCATTTCCTTTCCCCAAAAAAACCAATTATTATTATTATTTATTAAAGCGAAGAAAACGTTACATGATGATGCAGATAGTTGAATTTTTATGCCGCAAGGGCATCGGTGGCCAAATAGTGCC
>JARKHS020004142.1:0-21348 GCA_030143305.2 Amblyomma americanum
GACAGTCTGCAACAGTTTCAGCGCTCATATGTTCCATGTGTGCTCGTATTTCCTTGCACTGTACATTTTCATCACGAATTTCCAACAAGCCCAGATTGTCAACTTAGTGAGTTAGCATATAGCCGTAAGGAAACGCACGCATTAGGAGCAAGAACTATTTTCAGACAAAACCGGGAGCGGCGACATCAGCTTATTTCGAGACCGTTAGCACGCTCGCTACGTCCACCCAAAGCGCGTTTGGCAGCGCTACAATACGTTAGTGGTAACAGCAATAGTGGTTTATTTGCACAAATGGTAGTAAAAAAACTAACGTTGGTTTAGCTTTGGTTAAACCGAGGGAAAGAGATAAGAGGTAAAATAGAGGAATTCAGGATATCGCTGCAGAACAGATAATCAGCCTAAACTCATGAAAACAATCTTACTGTTCATACAATGAAGGATAATCTGACAGTCATTATTAGAGAGTATCCAGTTTGACAGGATACCGCTAAGTCATCTAAGGAGACGAAAGATCTCATTAAGAAAGGCCAAAGCATGAGGGCGTCTAACACTACAGACAGGATAGAACTAGTAGAGCTATCAAATTTAATAAATAAGTGCAAGGTAGCCTACATAAGCAAGTTCAATGTGGAGAAAATCGAACATGCTCTAAAGAACGGAGGTAGCCTGAAAGCAGTAAAGAGGATGCTAGGCATAGGCAAAAACCGGATGCATGCGTTAAGAGACAAGGAGGGCAAAGTCATTAGTAATATGCATAAGATATTTAAAGTAGCTTAGGAGTTCTACGCAAATATATACAGCAGCCAATATAATCAGAGCGTTAACGAGAGAGACAGCAGTGCACAGCAATACGTCATCCTGCCACTAACGAAAGAGGAAGAAAGCCTTAGGAGCAATGCAAAAGTGAAAAGCAGCTGGTGAGCATGAGGTAAAAGCATTCTATTGAAGGACGGAAGGGAAATTGTGCTACAAAAACTAGCCATCCCCTATACGTAATGCCTTATCACCTCGGCCGTACCAGATGCTTGCAAGGATGGAAACACTGTATTTATTTATAATAAAGGAGATGCCAAGGAAAAATTACAGACCGATCAGCTTACCGTTTGTTTCCTATACAACGTATTTACAGAGGTAATCGCTAATAGAGTCAGCGCAACCTTTGACTTAAGCCGAATGATCAGGCAGGCTTTCGTAAACAATATTCCACATTAAATCATATGCACACTATCACTCAGGGGATAGAGAAATGCGCAGAACATAACCAACTCTTACATATAGCATTCACTGATTACTAGAAATCATCCGGCTCAGTGGAAACCTCAGCAGTGAAACAGGCATTGCAGAATCAGAGTGTAGAAAAGCGTTATGTCAAAATACTGTAAGATATATATAGCAAACGCACAGCTGCTATAGTCCTCCATAAAGTCAGCAGTAATATTCAAACAGGGAAGGGCGCCAGGCAAGGAGACAAGATCGCGCCAATGGTCCAGTTACCAGTTTCCAGTAACTCTTATCCCGAACTGTTCCCAATTCTGGCCTCGGAATACCTCCTGTAAACAGGCGGTGAATAGCATTGGCGAGATCGTGTCTCCCTGCCTGACGTCCTCCTTATTATAATTTTATTGCTGAGTTTATGGAGAACTATGGTAGCTTTGCAGTTGCTCTATGCATCTTGCAGTATTTTGAAATAACGCTCTTTTACGCGCTGATTCCGCCATTAAATATACCCTCAGAAGCGCCACACGACAGGAAAAACATTTTCAGTGGTCTCACCCAGCTCCAGTGCGTCCCTCTTTTTTTCTAATCCTTGGGGGACGTGAACCAGCCCGTTTATCCATTTTGCTGCACACTAACAGCCGCACACGTTGCACACGATCCATAAGTGTCGCAACATACATGTAGAGACACGGCGGGAGCCTTCGTAGCACGAATTCCCGCCGTGGACCCCTAGATGATGCCAAGAAGAGCTCGTCCGAAAGTTTGTCGTCGCTTCTTGTTTATTGACGTCCCTTCCGCTCGTGGCTTTCGATTCGGTGACATCACATGATTGTTTTTTTAGTTTTTTTTTGGGGGGGGAGGAAATGGCGCAGTGTCTATCTCATATATCGTTGGACACCTGAACCGCGCCGTAAAGAAAGGGTTTATCCCTTTCCGCTCACCGCGTGATTCCTGCATGCCCGCACGGCGCCACTGCGACCGAACGAGAGATATCGGCTTCGACTGTGAGCGAAAAATCCCTCCTCCGCCTCCCCATGAGCGGAAAAATCTCTCCACCTCCTCGCAATGTACGCCACTGTCCCAGCAGATAGCGCGCGACGGCTGCACAAGGAAGGGACCCATATCACATATTTCTGTGGACAATCCGGACCGTGCCGCAAAGGAAGGAAAATGAAATGGACTGGTTTCAAGGAGAGAAAGTGAGGCCTGTCTCGCATATCTCTGCGGACACCCGAACCGCGCCGTAAGGAAAGGAAAATTAAATGAAAATTGATTTTGAGGAAATAAGTGACGCGTTTGAATATCTCTCGTTCGGTCGCAGTGGCGCCGTGCGGGCATGCAGGAATCACGCGGTGAGCGGCGTACAACGCAGCGCACATCCAAAGCGCGTCACCACGAAGCTTGCGGCTTGATGCCCGTTCGTTCGGCGCGGAAGCTACCCTTGCGTTCGCGGCATCCGGTTTCTCGAGAACGATGAATGACGCAGGCCTACAGAGCCTCGCGCCAGCTCTACCCCCCGCCCCACTCCTCCCTAGATAACAAACACGCAACACTCTGGCGCAAACTACAGACACACACACTCCCCTCACCCCAGACCCTAGCCCACTATCACCCCTCCTTCCCCACTCCTGCCTGCACCTTGTGCCCAGAACCATTCGCCTCTTCCCTCCACATCCTCTCCCTCTGCCCGGCGGACCCTCCCCCGCGCGGCCTAGAGAACCTCAAGACCTGGGAGGACTGTGAGAACCTGCTGCTCTCGGAGGACCCGGCCGTGCAGACAATCGCCACCGGCCGGGCTGCCAGTGTTACGGACATTAGGAACATAAACACTTGAGTGCAGTGGGGTCGTGCGGAGACCCAGGGGCGTGCCCCGACTTCCTCTCCAACAATAAAGTTTTTTTCTCTCTCTCTCTGTGCCGATGAACTACGACTGCAACATGAGTCCCACGCGTTTCGGCAAGGCGCCTGGTAGCGCTTCTACGTGGTATGCCGCTCCGCTCGTCCGTTTCACCATACGTCGCAGAGCGGTTTGCCTAACGGGCAAGGCGTCGCGTTTCGTGGAATCCCTGGCAGTGCTGCAACACGCTGTCGCGTTCCAGTTTTAAATGCGTAGCTTAAGCGTCCTCCAAATGTTTTATTCTCTGCCAGAAAGAGAGACTGCGTTCTCTTCCGGCACCTCACAATAAAGCAAGCGTGGATAACTTACTCTACTTAACGCTACCCACGAGAAGCGTATCCTGAGAGCAATGGTTAGCGTTATCGTTTCGCCTGTCACGATGTAGCAAGCGGCCCCGTCAATTTCTGATTGCAAGACGTTATAACCGCACGCTGTGGTCATCATCTGCAAGTTGGGCGCTCGCTCCATACGCGGTTGCCATATGCAGTCCGTGCTCGCCGCCAGAGACGCAGTGCATTTGTGTTACATCAGACGCGTGATCAGAAGGAAACGCTCATGTGGTTTTGATCCAAGTTGCGTTGGCGGAGCTCGTCGGTTAGAAGTCTGTTTTTATGTGGGAAGCCTGTCCGCGCTGCAATGTCTACGCTGTCACATTCCGATGCTGCGGACGTTGCTCAGGTGAGTGGTGTGAGGCTGACTCGCTTTGCACCGCGATGTTTCTTGCTTGTCGTGCATGAAATATGTGCCGAGAATAATGTTGTCGGCTGAGCGGCTCAATTCGAACGAGCCGGGTGCTGCAGTACCGATTCGGCAGCCGCGCTGCAATTGCTGGCATAATAATTGGATTTCAGGGAAAGGAAATGGCGCAGTATGTATCTAATATATCGTTGGACACCTGAACCGCGCCATAAGGGAAGGGATAAATGAGGGAGTGAAAGAAGAAAGGAAGAAAGAGGTGCCGTAGTGGAGGGCTGGGAATAATTTCGACCACCTGGGGATCTTTAATGTACACTGACATCGCACAGCACACGGGTGCCTTGGCTTTTGCTTGCACGTGGAAAAATTAGGAACAATGTGCGCTGTCATGCAGCGGCTTCATATCCCTGTAATGCGCCGCCGATTAGGCCTGACCGACCAGCTGAATTTATTGGAATGGAACCGGTCGCATACGGTGGCTGTGTTGCTTCACGCTAGGGTTAATTCTGATGTGCCTGTGGTTTGTGGACGAAGTCGCAGAAAGGAATCGCCCTTAAGGGGAGGGGGTGGGGAACTTACTCAGTTATTACGTGTGACAATGCGGTGTTATAGCCGATACCCGCAGACACCCATTCTATAAGGCATTCATAGTGAGACCCGTTTTCAGAGACACTCTTGCTTGTGTTTGTTGAGAGTCCATCTTCTTACCAATGACTGGCGCAAGTTTTCACTAGGAACTCTGTGTTTGATCTCTCGCATGTTCACACTGAGTTTTTACGCGATACTTGTGCGACCAAAAGGGGCGCACATTCTTAGTCCCACAATCCCCCAACCCCTAACCGTGTGTGACAATGGCACAGCGCCTGGAAAACACCACAACGTGCCATTTATGATATCGTGTAATAATAAAACTGGTCCTTATAGGAAAGAATAAACCCAGTTATCAACTCTATCCTCGGTAGGCACCTCAGTTTCGTTGAGAGGAAAGAGATTATTGCAGAAAGTGAAAGAATAAAGAGAGGAAGAGGCTCTGTTGTTGAGGGCTCCAGATTAATTTCGACCATGGGAACGTGCACTCACATTGCGCAGAGCAAGGACGTGTTATCCACTCCGCTTCCATGTAAACGCGGCCGCCGTGTCCGAGGTACGAACCCGCCTCCTCGTGCCTATGCTCTCATTGCTCGCTCCCAATGCACTCATACGCTGCTTGTTACCTACATTTATCCTCCAGCATTACCGACTCTAACGGTGTCCCTACCCTCCAGCACAGCGGGAGCTCTCCCGGGGAGAGGCCGTCCGTTGGCGCAAAATACAAACAGGAACCTTCCCGAACCGATGGCTATCGCAGAATATTGCCCAATTTTACTGCACCTGCCAGCAAACAATGCTCACAACCGGCTTTATTCGGTCCCATGTTGAGGACATGTACGCAACAGAACGCCGACAATTCAACTACGGAAGATACGTGGAAGCCCCTCCTGCTTAGCAACGAGCTGACCGAACAGCCCCAGCGGATTTCTAGCGCATTGGAGGCCGCAGAGTCCCAAGAGATCCGTACCGACGGCCTCTACTGGAGCGCAACCAGACCTCGGGATATGTTTGCCCTGTTTTTGGTAGTAAATAAGGAGCTTATCAGCATTATTAGCCGCCGCCCCATGTTGTTAATGCGAGAGCATTACTGGTCTACGTCAGCAGCAGACGTGTCCCCAAACACTGGAAGTAAAATGTGAAAGCAAATTTGGTCGCACGATATGACGTCATCAGCTAGTCTATAGGAGTCATGATTGAATGTGTATGACAGTTGGTATGTAGTGTGAGATCACTGGCATGGTCATGTGAGTCATTATAATTGAGTCACGAATCTGAAGTCATGAGTCATGTCCGGAGTCATAATCAATGTGGTCATGGCCGGAGTCATTGTATAAGGAAGGAATTGAGTCGTGGTCATCAAAGTGATGAGTCATGATCATAAGTGATCACACAAAATGGGTAATGAAAAGTGCTGAATCATGGTCACAAAAAGTGCCGAGTGTTGCGTCACACAGTGGTCACATAATAATAACAATAATAATAATAATAATAATAATAATTGTTTTTGGGGAGAGAAAATGGCGCAGTATCTGTATCATATATCGTTGGACACCTGAACCGCACCGTAAGGGAAGGAATAAAGGGGCGAGTGAAAGAAGGAAGGAAGAGGTGCCGCAGTGAGGGCTCCGAAATAATTTCGACCACCTGGGGACCTTTAACGTGCACTGACATCGCACAGCTGACGGGCGCCTTAGCGTTTTGCCTCCATAAAAACTCAGCCGCCGTGGTCGGGTACGAACCCGTGAACTCCGGATCAGTAGCCGAGCGCCCTAGCCAATGAGCCGCCGCGGCGGGTCCAATGGGCCACAAAAAAGCATAAGGTGGGGTTGAGGTGTCCGCCGAGATATATAGAGCTGCTGCACCCTTTCCTTTCCTCAAAAATGTTTGCTTTCCTCATAACACCTGCGATTCCTCCGCGTAAGCATACTTAAGTGCCCTCAGAATTTATTGGCCAACAGAAAGAATACACTTGAGTCACTCCGGATCAATAATTACCTGATGATCCGGTCGCTGCTTTGAGCTTTTGATACTACGGGGCACATTATACGTGTCAACACAATTGGTCAAGCCAGCTGAAACGCGATCATCACGCGTGCGCGCGGGAACACGTCTTTGCGTCCTATCGCACGGCGCCCACTTGTAGGCGCTCAGCTAGTCAAGCTGTAGACGACCTAAAAGCGCTTTCTAACGCCAGGCCGGGTGTGGAGCTGCGGACGCAGGAAGATGCCTACGCGCTTTAATTTGCTGCCGCTGGGGTGACGTGAAACATTTGCGGCATTGTCACCTGTAGAAATGCCCCATAAAGCACTGGGCAAACTAGATTTTGATAATTATTATAGCTTCATTTTTAATGCACTGACAAGAAGGCCGCGTATTATCCAAAAAAATAGCTGTGGTTCAACCACCGCTGAACATGGCTAGAAAGCGAAAGCTGTGGTGAATCGGCCAAGTAAACGCGGCTTGGCGTCTGTCTGAGTGCATGCTTTCCGCACACGGGATAGGCAGCGCGCCCGCCTTGCGGCCCTTGCAGGTGACAGTTAATGGTCGCGAGAGGTTGCTCACCCAATGAACGCTGCGGCCTGACCTATTGCTGCAGTGCCGCGTGTGTGCCACAATGTTGTCAGCACTAATGTGTGGAGCCCACATCTCTTACCACCGCCACTTACCTTAAAGCGGGATTGAAGCGTCCACTGACCCACGGGGCCAATTATGAGCACTTCCTTTGCTCAAATTGATCGGCAATTGGTCTCGGTTCTTGATAGCTGTTGGTTATTCAACAGAGGGTTCACTGCATAGCAGACGAGTTGTTAATCATGTACCCCTTCAAGTGCTTTATGTAAGTGCTCTAAGCACTTTAGGACCATGTAACTGTGATTTATAAAATGTGTTTTTCTTTCTCAATAACAAAATCATTTGGGAGGCAGCGCTCGCCGGTGTTGTCTTCTAATTTTTTCTTTGTTCTCATTCGCGCTGTACCGCCCACAATAAACTCTTGCCAAGTTTCCCAAGTATCTGCCCTTCTTAATATGAAGATTGGAATCAACTTCAGCTTTTCTGAACATAGCTTCGATTTGTGCGCAGACCGTACAATATTTTAAGATAGTATTATGAACATATACTGATGCAAATGGTTTTTCGTCTGTGTAGTAAAACCTTCAATTTAAAGTTTGTCCTGCGCTATTACCGAGAAGTTAAGACTCCCATAGTAAGCCAGTGGGGTGCGTCTTGCTCTCATAAATTGCTCTCATAAATAACTTCCCGTTGAAGAAATCAGCTCGTCCAGAATTTCTGGGTGCGCTTCTGCCTTCATCACTGGCCCCGATCGATGAGCTCCATCTCCTATGGACTGCATTGTCCAACACTGCGAAAATAACATTCTGGGTACCACTATAATGATAAGGTTATGTTGTGTTTTTTGTTGTTGTAAGAACCACCCGTTTTAATAGCTCATTGGTCTCACATTATTTTTTACAGCAATAAAAATTTCGGTCACATAAAGGCAAACTCTCTAGGCTTTTTGAAAACTTAGACATTTATCTGTAACCAGAAGAAGCATAATATGCCGTGTGTCCTTTTTGAAAGTGATGAAGGACGGCGGGCAGAGCAAACTTATCTCCTTGCATTGTTTGCTCCATGAAGATGCAGTTTGTTCGGCATGTACCCCAACATATGGAGCTCAGAGAAGTAAAAGACCTGTTTAATCTCAGGTGCGGAGGAGGCATTGCATGCGAGTGAAGCTTAGCGTGGGCAGGCGATACGAAAGTACTCGGCAAGAGTAATGTTACTGGGTAAAGAGGAGTAATTGAACCACTCAATGAGCTGCGCATCAGCAACTTGTATCCTTAGTTAATTCTTCTGCGTCTCAAAGTGTCACCTCATACCCAACATTATCGGACAGAAATTTAGCAGATCGGAATATTGTAAAATACTGTTATGAAAATATCGAAAGAAATGGTATACTCTTCTCATATATAGCAAAATATTTCTTGTCAAGTGTTTCCATCGATCGCTGGAGTACTTAAGACTACCATAGAAAACCATTGGGTTTCTCTTTTGATGACAGCAAAAACTTTAATAAACAAGTACAAGGCTGTCGTCTGCTTATCTGCAGCTATATTGATTTTTATGTAGGAATCTGACATTATATGGAAAAAATTGCGTTCTTAAATGATTTCCCGCTCAAAAAAAGCTTTTTCACCAGGATTGTTGGATATCTCTTCAGCATTATCATGTCGAGTGTGACGATGCGCGCTCCGTTTGTGGATAATGCATTTGCTTTGTCTTGTCGGAAACAAGTTGTGGTTGACGTGCAGAACCGCGCACTCGACACCGCTAATGAAAGGAATGAAGAAAACGACTCATTGAATGATGGGTCATGCTCGCAGAGTTGAATCACAGCCCCACTAATGATATGTTTCAAGACACGTTTGATGAGAGAAAAGCGTCGTTCGGAATTGAGCTGTCTTTTTGGGAAACATGATTTTTGACTGAAAACAACAACTTGTCTCTTGTGCTTCTTGAAGAAAAAGTAATTAAAAAAGTGGGATAAAATTACATGAAAACCCCAGAACAAATTTTCTGTGCGTATAGGCGGCTTTCAGTTTTGAAGAACAGCAATGCAAGCAGTGAACAGAGTTCATCACTTAATTCGGTATGCGCGCCGCTTTTGGCTCGAGGAAAACAATAAGATCGAATACTCGGAGTGTATTAATAGCGTTCGGACCGAGCGCCAGTCATCTATAAGGGCTACTAACCTGCGTTAAATCCTTTACAGTGTGGTTCCCAGCTACTGCTTTATGCCCATTGCGCGAGTTCTCGCTATGGCAATAGCTATGCTCTGTCAATGCGGTTGGACAGTGTAATTATGAACGGGAAAAAAAAGAGGAAAATTAGCTAATGCGGAGCTTGTCCGCAAAATGAAAACGAATTTGTTCAATCTCTGAGTGCACCGGAAGATCTGACGTGCAGCAATCGCGGTATATGAATATATTTTCTTTCACCGTGAAAACGACTCAACTGGCAGCATTTGTAACGAAGTACATTGCGGCGAAGCTCGTGCAGGCAGCCAGTCAGCCCAAGTGCAGCAGTGCGATTAGCGCAGACGATTCGGGTATGTGCCGCACAAACAATTACACCCATGCATCTTAAGCCGGATGGGGCAATTGCTCTGATGTCGCAACAGACGTCCTCGATTTAAGCGGAAAGCTGCGCCAGAACAAGCAAGAACGGACGAAAATTTGGGCGACAGTTTAGCCGCGCCTTTAAGGCCGTGACGCGACAGCGTTAATGAGTTCCGTCAGCGGCTGTCCTTGCCCACGCAGACGTGGACATTGTGCGGACGTCGGGCTTGGTTAGTTTCTCTATCAAAGCCTTCGAAGACATTCAGGAAAGAAAGAACTGAAGAGAGGCACTTCACATTTTCTCAATCCGCTCCCCTCTGGCACCCCCCCCCCCCTCCTTCCTTGGCCGCCGTCTCGGCGCGTTTGAACACGCGCAGTAGACGATGTGGCAGACGATAACTCGCAACATGATGACTGCTGTGTTTCGATCTCTTCCTCCAACTTAAACATGAGTTCTAAACGTGATCTTGAACAAGACGTTTTAGAAATGTTCTCAATAAATGCCGCAAATAAACGTATTTCACACGTTTATATTTAGCACTAAACGTGTATAGTCTCTTGTAGTTGTTTCCAGATGCTTTAAAGACATTATGTGTTCAGTGGTAGCGGCCACTGGGTTTCTCTAAACGTGCGCTGACTTCGCAGACCATGCTTGCACTTTCCCATTTCGCGGCCGGGATCGAATTCGTAACCTTCGGTTCAGTAGCCGAGTGCCACAGCCACTGATCTAGCCATCATGCCGAGTCTTATTTTGTATTTGATTTCTGAGAGAACGAATGAATCCGAAATTTATTGTTCCGCAAACTTGTTGAGTAGTTGCACATATGATGCACATAATCTTCCTGCTTGACACAAGGCAAGAAAAGCTATTCTCGCTCGGTGCTCAGTGTCTTCGAACAGTGTTAGCAAGTGGAATAAAACTATCTGCGAACTTGTCAAAGTGGGAGACCAATAATAATTAAGAGTTGACATCAGCCTGGCTCACGCACTACGTTAAATAATCGCTAAAGGCATATTACAGAAGCGCCAATTAGGTTTCATTGTTGCCTCGTAGACTGGGTGCCTATTTGACCTTGCATAGCGCAGACTGCTTTCGTTGGCTGACCATACGAGGCAGCACATCACATTTTGGGTAAAAATAAAAGTGAAAAGTATGTATTTTGGAAGAAAAACGCAGCTTTTGAGACTCCAGGACCGGTTCGAAACGGTTCCTTTGAATCGTTCCGGTTCCGGGCAAAATGACTGGATTCGGTACTGGTTCGACACCAGGTCTGAACAGAACACACTTATGAACTTCGCTTTATTGACGCACGACACCGTGGAATTCAAGAGGTGTATTGTGGGAGTGGTTCGGTTCTACACACGTGCGCAAACCTTATATGCAAGCAACCGAACGCGACTTTAATTTAGTGGAAAAACCGCGTGCAGCTTGATTCTGATGTGGCGCTTAGATACCTGAAAATATAACCTCCAAGCCACTACTGAGGGCACAGTAGGCTCAACAGTGTCTCTCCCAACGCTCTCTCAACCAACGTTAACGCGCTGCCGTATCTCACTTTATTCTCCCTGGACAGCTAGCGCCACCTATACTGTGGTGTGAACTTACAGTGCCGCTGCTGTGTAAAAAGGCTGTAAACGCAAAGTTTCGTTTCGTGCATGTTTCATGAGTGCCTTATGTACACGCGAGAAACGAAGACGCATTCTTTGGAGAGAACATTTGCAATCCAGTGCGACGAAGCTAAGCCCTTGCTCTTGAGGTCAATTGGCTGTCATACACAGGCTCAATACGTGAGTAATGTTATGGTTATGTGTTTTGCTATTTTGGTGTGTTACTACCCGTCGTCGTGGATGTCGACAAAGTTCTTGCGCAGAGAAATGTCAGCTGTTGCGCGGATCTCATGGAGTCATGCAGGGCGCTGCATGTCAGATTTGGTCGCGGCTATGGCTTTGATTTGACGTTTGCCTCCCCTTGGGATAATGTGCGCTGTCTGGCAGCTAGTGCATTGCTTCTTGTTTTTAGATTACTGCGCCGACCCTGCAATAACTGTGCAGTTCAAATTTATGCCTTCTCATGCCTGACCTAGCATTACAAAGCCTGCGCAGGATGCCAATGGCCCGAACTCATTTTGTAGAAACTTGCTCAATGTTTGGCCGCCAGGATAAGAGTAGAGTTGTATATTACTCCGAGATACTTCACCGTCTGAACTTGAGGAATTATGTAATTTCTATAGACCAGGCAGATACTTACAGGAACAGAAACCGGAAATACTAACAATGCGCATTTCTTCACATTGAGGGACAGATGAATTCTTCCTAACCAGATGTCAAGAACATTGAGGTAATTTTGAATGGTTCGATAAATAGTGTGAATGTCACCTGCTGATGCAAAAAATGCAATATCGTCGGCGTACACATAAGTTTCCACATTTTGAATTCATGGAATTGAGCTTAGGAAAATGTTAAAAAGAACAGATGAGAGATCTGATCCTTGCGGAACACATCTTGTCTGTGGAAATCTTGAGGAAATACCGTTTTCGCAGCAGTAAAATTCTCTATTTTGCAAAAAAACGGACATTCTGGCTATAAAATATCGTGGGATGTTCAGTTCCTGTAATCTTAGCAACAGAGTCGAGTGCTCAACGCTGTCGTATGCTTTACTGACGTCCAAGGTGACAACTGCGGCGAACTGTTTCTATTGCGGGCTAATTTAATACGAATTTCTAGATCGGTATGAGCACCCCAAACTGAACCTGGCGTGAAACCAATTTGACATGGATTCAAGAGAGCATTTTTCGAAATGAATGACGTGACCACCGAGCTCGTGCTCTCATCGTCTTCGTCTTTCTGTCTTCGTTCTGCGCCTTCAGCTCGCGTGTTCACCCTTAGTCGGCGCTAGGCGTCCGGATATAATGGCATGTGCCATTTACAGGTTTTAGTTTTGTAAACTGCGAGAGATACTTAGGTGCAGTCGGTGAAGTTGGATTGCACAATGTTAGCTCTATACACTAACTCTAAGCTGTGGGACTAGCGTGCGCCATCTATCGGAAAGCGAGCGAAGTGGTGGTGAGTACGAAATCAAGAAAGTTCGTTACAAAAGCACGAAACGACGCAACGATTGAAGTTTTGTGTTGTAATCCTGATATAATGCAGCGTAACCTTTATTAAATTCGCTTTCATCATGTGCTGCAATGCTGGAAACAGTCAGGTTGTAATGACACAAGAAAAGCGCCTGCGAAAAATATTTTGCCCTTTACTTTCAACATCAGTGAACGTAGCACATCTAGCCTGATTCATATTTATAAGGTACGGATCTACCAATTTACACAGTCTTTTAAAACTGTTGTAAATGAATATTACGCTGCAAGGATGAAAGGCACGTGCATGCGTGAACGCATTTCATTCCTTCCTGACAGTAGAACAAGATGATCATTATGTACACGAGAGTATTGAATACTTAGACGTTTAATTAATAAAGCTTAACAAGTCAACATTTGATTTTAAATTCTGGGTGAAGGGGAGCAAGTTTATATTTCAAAACTGAAGACCGTCAACATCAAAGGTGATCCACGTTTTTAAATTTCCTTATTCGGTGATGCGGTTCGACATGTCGAACGTTCTCATTTAAAGGCTCATTGAGTCCACTTTTCCGCATAGCGATTTATAAAATGACTTCGCTGTCTGTTGTATCAATGCCGACACCAAGGCATCTTCTTCTGCATCATCAAATACCGAAATGGCATCTGTATTTGATGCATTGCAAATGCGTGCGACTCCATTTTATAAATATTGTCACGCTTGAATGCGGGAGATCTCTGATCACAAGAGACAGCGGCGCGCTTCGACGAACGTCTTCACCAAAGCTCGAGATCGCTTCGTGTTCTTCCTCTTTTTGAGGTGGTACCTGCTTCAGGTCAGCGCTAAGTGAATATGCGGAATGATACTGGCCCCCTGGATAGAGCGAGCATCGTCCCGATGCGTAGCCTGTGTGTTTAAAAAAAGTTCACTAGGGTAAGCATGATGTGCGCACGAAAGTACAGCTCTACCGCTACCGCTAATATTAACTAAGGCTTGAGACGGACAACGTGTACTACCTCAGAGTTCAGGGGTCGCCGAGACTTCTGAAAGCCGTCAGGAACGAAGTCATAGTTGAGGTCTCCAAATGACCTGACCACTTTTTTAGTGAACAAAATACCGGCAGAGGAGCTTTTCGCTGAGTGCGCGTCGGCGAATGGGAAACGAGACTCACACACGGTCTCCTGATGTGTACCGAGCATCAAGGCGTCGGAGGTTGTGTTGGACATCTCGGCGTTGTTGGGTGAGAATCCGCACTCTGGCCAGCTGACGAGACTCTTCAGCGAGGTGCAGGAAGGTGTGAAGATCCGCATTCGGGTCGATGTCGTTCGCATGCGGTGACATGGTGTCCAGCATCGTGGTAACGTCACGGCAGTAAATGTGACGGAACGGTGTCATGTTTTGTCGTCTCCTCTACGGTCGTATTCTATGTGAACGTGGCGTATGAGAGCACTTCGTCCCATGCTATGTGCTGAACGTCCACATACATAGAGAGCATGTCACTTAGGTTTTTGTTTAATCGTTCCGTTAAACCGTTCGTTTATCACCCATCGGTGATACAATGGGCACAAAAGTTCCCTGACCTGGTGCTCGGATTATTCACGGTGAACTGCTTGGAAAATGGGCATTTTACCCGACCTTTAGGAAATGAAGAAAACCTTGTGTCATGGCACTATTTGGCCGCAGATGCCTAGCGGCATAAAAATCACTCACTGCATCATCATATAACGTTTGCTTTGCTTTGATGGTACCAGACTTTCTTTTACGCACACAAATGTATGTGCAGTTCTTTTTGTGTTAGTTACCCATCAATGGACTGCTCGGTCCAAAGCACTCTTCATCACATACGAATACATTATATCGCCGGGAAAAAAGTAAATCACAACAAGAAAGTATCCTTCGCCGAAAAAATAAACCAAAACAGCGTTCTTAAATATCCAAGAAAAAGTCGCCGAACTAAATAAAAGGTGGCTGTGGCTCAATCCGGCTGAGGCCTGTTATAAGGATCGAAACGCAACCGATGTCGGCGCAGAGACGTTGGTAGCATCCGCTGCCCTTTTCCACTTGAGATACCCATGTTGCCTGTGTCGTTGCTTCTCCAGACGTGCCTTCAGTTCTTCGTCCGTTTCACCAACTCCACGAGCCCGCTTTCGAGAGTTATCTCTAGCGAACGCGGCTTCTTGACGCCCTCTGTCGTAGGGATCGCTAGAAGCAGCCCGGCATATCTAATGCTTTTTGGAAGAACTCTGGCTCCACGCCGGCAGTGTCTAGGCGGCGAGCGCTGGCCTATTAGCGAGCAGTAAGTCGCGCGGTATGACGTCACAGCCACACCTAATGAGAGCCTTCAGTTAGGGGTCAAAGTGAAGCGTCATTTGACTTTGAGCTCTGCTTGCGAGAAGCGGAGATTTTCGCTTTAAACCTACGAATCTCGGAGAGGAGCAGACACACTTCAAAGGCACGGGCGACGGTGCGTTCGAGGGAGGCTGAAGATCCGTGTAAGGAAACAATGCCAGCTCCAAGCAACCAGTTGAACGGGCGAGAGTATCTCTCGTTGTAAGCAGTACGTTCGTGCGTACTGCATGAAGTTTCATGACAAATGATGCACCAACCATTTTTACGCGGCTGTTATAACAATCCCGTGAAAACTACACTTCCCGGAACTATCAAAGCGACTAGATTTGCCGAATATTGATTGGCGACATTGCAATGTCCGTCTAACGAACTGCGGATGGAGCCGAAGTCTCTGCACTTCGCTACATCACGTCTTCGTAGCCAGCGCGCAAGTCTGCAGCGATTCAACTAGAAAGGCGTGCTAAGCTAGCTTTAAAATATATTCGATGTTTAGTCCTCCTCAACTCACGACACAGCACTAAAAGAGTGGCAACTGTTTGTTAACTAGGAATTGCGTAGTCATCCTGAGACTGTCGATTAGCTCACTTAATCCAGGATATAAAAAGCGAAAACTGTTGGCGTTTAGTTTGTCCATAGGCTTCGCCGTTGACAACGTTCTCGAATCTAATGATCTTTAGGAAAGGAGGAACGCATAACTGGCTTCCTGGGGCAGTGGACGCCTCAACCGTGCTTTGAGGTACTTGGCGGTAGTGAGAGAGTGATATGGTAGTGGTAAAAATAATGATGAAATTCGTTTTGAGAGAAAGGAAATGTACCCGCCGCGGTGGCTTAGTGGTTAGGGCGCTCGTCTACTGATCCGGAGTTCCCGGGTACGAACCCAACCGCGGTGGCTGCGTTTTTATGGAGGAAAAACGGTAAGGCGCCCGTGTGCTGTGAGATGTCAGTGCACGTTAAAGATCCCCAGGTGGTCAAAATTATTCCGGAGCCCACCACTAAGGCAACTCATTCTTCCTTTCTTCTTTCACTCTCTCCCTTATCCCTTCGCTTACGGCGCGGTTCAGGAGTCCAACGAGATAGGAGACAGATACTGCGCCATTTCCTTTCCCAAAAAACCATTATTATTATTATTATTATTATTATTATTATTATTATTATTAAAACGAAATGGCGCAATATCGGTCTCATATTTCATTGTACTCCAGAAATGCGCCGAAAGAGAAGGGCTAAAGGAGGGAAGGAAAGAAGAAAGAATCAAAGAGGTGCCGTAGTTGACGGATTCGGGATAAATTCGGCCAGCTGGGATCTGGAATACCCGCCGCGGTGGAGCAATAGTTAAGGCGCTCGACTACTGATCTGGAGTTTCCGGGTTCGAAGCCGACCACGGGGGCTGCGTTTTTATGGATGAAAAGCGCTGAGGCGCCCGTGTGAGGTAAGACGTCAGTTTACGTTAAAGATCCCCGCGTGGTAGAAATTATTCCGGAGCCCTGCACTACGGCACCTCTCTCCTCCATTCTTCTTTCACTCACTCCTTTATCCCTTCCATTACGGCATGGTTCAGGTGTCCAACGATATATGAGACAGATCTTGATCGGTTTCCTTTCCACGGGCGCCGTGGCGTTTTGCCTCCATAAAAACTTAACCGCCGCGGTGAGATTCGACCCCGGGAACTCCGCATCGGTAGCCGAGAGCTGTAATCACTGAGCCACCGCGGCGGGTCGGTGGTGGTAGTGAAAAGTTCTGTTTTGTGCAATAGAGTTTGGAAGGCACCGACAGACAGACAGACTGCATTTCTGCAAGTGAGTATTAGACCAACGAGCCGCGTGGCTCAGTAGTTAGGACGCTGGGCTAGTGATCTGGAGTTCCCGGGTGCGAACCCGACCGCGGCGGCTGTGTTTTTATGGAGGCAGAACGCTAATTCGCCCGTGTGCTGTGCGATTTCAGTGTGCGGTAAAGAGCCCTGTGTGGTATAAATTATTTTTGAGCCCTCCACTATAGCACCTCTTCCTTCCTTTATTCCTTCAATCCCTCATTTATTCATTCTCTTACAGTGCGGTTCAGGTGTCAAACAATATATGAGACAGATACTGCGCTATTTCCTTTTCCCCAAAGAAACTATTTTTGCCCTGCTTGGTCCCTGGTCCACTGCGCGCTCCAGCACTGCGTCACAGAGGTCATGTCGGGACATGACGTCGGCAGGCCGAGCCACCTCAGCAATCTGCAATGTCGGGTCACCAGACGTGAGCAGGACCTCCCAGTACTCCCTGCTCGAGATGGCCTGCTGTAACTGAGGCGCACGGTGGCTCGGGCTGCCGACGTGAGCAGGACCTCCCAGTCCTCCAAGCTCGAGGTGGCGTGCTGTTCCTGCAGAGGAGGGTCAGCAGGGAAGCCGGAAAGGATGCGGGAGAGTGTGGCGTAAGGGTCACCGCATAGGGAGCACGCAGGGGACGTGCCACAATAGTGGGGTAAAAGCTGAGGGATGACAGAGAGCGGCTCTAGAGGCTTCTGAAGAGGATCTGTTGGGAGTGTCTCCGCTACATGGTCGGCGTCGCTATTCCGGGACACTGCATCAGGAGACTCCGTCTCGCGCCCATTTCACCAGAGCCTTTTGGGACTCAAGCAGCTTCAAAGGGACCACGAGGGGCGCGACGTGTGAGAATTGTAGCTCTTGAGGTTGAAACAAAGCCATTGCATGGAATGCTTAAAAAGGTTCTTGAGTAGTTGAAACAAATGGGCACTGCTGTCGAGCAAACGAAGGTTGACTATAGGGACAGGCAGTTGCAACGGTTCTGCCAAGAGGCTCAAATACTCAAACACAATAGATCTGCGTGTCACTGTTATAAGAAAGACTGGCAGTGGAACTGTAGAGGTTTCGTGCGTAAACCTGCGGTTCCGCAGTTCTTTCTTGCCAATGGCGATCTATCGGAGGTTAGTGCAGTCAAGAGGTGGGGGAGAATGCTAAATTAACGGGTTACAAATCTTTTCCGGGCCGGGTAACGCTACACAAGTGAGTACCTCTGTTAAAAATGAAACATTTCAACACTGCTGCAGGAGACGGGCAATGCGTGTATCGATCATGTTTCGGTCGGACTCATCCCTCGTATTCGCCACAACATTCTTTTCTTCGTGGACGTGTATAGGTCAGCCAGGCAGCGCAAATGTGACTTTGGCGATCTTTTTACGAAGACTAATGTTCTTCCAAAAAGGATTGTATCTTGATACTGGGCGATTTTAATGCGCATCATCCGGCAGTGGCATATAAATTCACGCAGCTTAAAGGCAGAAGTCTCTGGGATAAAATTCAGCAACATGAGCTGATTCTCATTACGGACCCGATGAGGCCAACTAGGAACACAAATGCCGTATCCGAGGACACTACACCAGACCTAACCTCGGTCGGTAGTGGCATGCATCACTGCTGCATGGTGCAACACCGGGGAAGACCTGAGTAGTGATCATAGGATAATAGAGATCAATGTTGAGAATGACCCACCAGTATTCAGTAAGAGGAGAGTGGAGAATGTACATTGGGACACCGTTAGAAGTATCAGGCCGGGACCGGACCCGATAATCGATATTAACGATTGGAGCAAGTGAGTTATTCAGTCTGTTCAGGACGCTACCTATGACATCGAATTTTAAAGTGATACGGAAGTCGTTGATAATCTTCTCGTTATTTTATGACAGAAAAAGAAATAGAAGAAAGCGTGGAAGGTCATCCACAATTATTGGAGGTCACGAAAGCCGCGCCTGGCTAGCAAACGGAGCGGGCTATTGATGCTGCTGGCTAGGCCGGTTGCCGAATGCACTTGTGTTGCGGAAACGAGGTCTCGCTCCCACAAACATCAGAGCCGCTGGCAATGCCAGCGCCGCTACAGGTTTTCTCCCCCCCCCCATATCGCGATGCGCGATAAAAGAAAATAAAAAATGGTATAAAAAACGGTATCTACAAGTTTGTTCAGGCGAGTGAAGTTCGGGTCATAGTTCGTGAAGGCCGCCGTGCGGGAGAAACGAGCTCGGGCGCTTGAGCCTGGCTGCTTCGCAAAGTGCGAGAGGAGACAAAAGATGAGGATGACAGAAAAAACAGGCTCGAAAAGTGATCGAGGAACGGAAAACGAGCTAGGCGCGCTTCAGTCGTACGGCCTACTGGTGGGGCCGGGAAAGTCCCCTCCAGTAGCTTTCCGAAAAAAGCCACAACAGACAACAGAGAACGCAGCTGCGTGGGGATGTACATGAGATATGCGATGTGTGCTCGCGAACTCGGTGTAGGCGAAGATATGGCGAGATGAAACCACAGCCGTAGAAGATAAAGGGAGGCCTCGGCCGCTTGCGACGGTGAAACGACGGCGCACGCCATTGGGCTTGCGATCTGCTCCGTGGGGTTCGGGCTGCCGTGTAGGGAAGTGGTCGAAGCGGGCGACAATGTGTACCGACTGTACTCAAAAGTGAGCCAATCTGGCGTTGGGACTGTTTGCTGGGAACTGAGTGCACAAGTCCGTGACGTAGAGGTTAAAATTGAAAGGAAGTAATATGCTGAGTCCATTGGCAGTGTTGGATGGGCAATGCTCTAATGCGTCTGAATCATGACACCTCCTTCGAGGTTACGTTGTCTGTCGCGGAGGTACAGTCACTATGTGGAGGCGCCAGGCTGGCAGGGATCCGTGCCAGGCGGTTCGGGTGGCGCCTGATAACTGGCAAAGCTCCGGTGGGGCTTGCATGCGCGGCCCGCGATAAGAAGAGTTGAGCTCACTCTCCTGGTTCTTCTGGTGATGGTCCAAGCGCCACAGCTGGCAAGCAGGGATTGGTAGGAGGCGCCCTGGGACGGGAGCTCGCAGGTGTATGGCCGTCCGTAGAGGCCGCTGGAGCAAACTTATGAGAGACCGCGGTGTAGTGTGAGGCAGCAGGTTGAGAAGGTTGGCAAGAGGCCGACGCGTGCGTGTGTGGCACTTGCCGAATCGTGGGTGAGGGCATATTCAGTGGCGGCGATAGTGGACAGACCGGTGTGGGGTGCGCTTCCGGTGTTGTAGTTGTAGCTGACAGAGGGAAATCCGATGCAGCTCGGTGAGAAAATGTGGCCAGGGGTGGTGCGTGGAGTGGCGACGCAGCTTCTCTATCGGGAAATGGAGCCCAGGAAGGCGGCGGTAGCTCCAAGCCAAAGTACGCCGGCGGGCGCTTCTTGAGAACAGGGTAAATGTCTAGGCCAGGAGGCGGCGACCGCAGCTTTGCCAGGAGACTGGGTTGGAGCTCGCGGCCGGCGTGCTTATAGCCAGCAGCTTGCTCTACACATGGCGGATCTGAAAGAGCGTGACCAGCAGCGCCAGCCACAAAACGGGGTCCCTGGCATAAAACGCGGGTAGACAGGGCAGCCGAGAAAGGAAGAAGCGCTGATACTGCTGGAAGAAGTGACCGGATGTGATGGTAGGCGCGTACATGGCTGAGAGAAGAAGCTGCTGAAAGCCAGGTTCTAACAGCGGGCGTGCAGCGGCAAGGCCACGTGGAGGGACAGAACGGGGGGGGGGGGTCAGCGCAAAACCGGTGGGACCGGCGTAGCGTGCGTCGAAGCTGTCGTTCGGAGTCGCAAGATGAGGAATGCGATCCCCATTCATTAATGTTCCGGTAGCCACTACTGGTGAGCATGTGGAGTGGGCTGTCGATGTTGCTGGCCAGGCCGGTTGACGAATGTTTTCTGTGTTGCCCGAGTGAGGCCTCGCTCTCATCAGCAACTTCGTCAGCGCCGCTGTCGATGTCAACGCCGCTACAAAAGATAAGCCAAGCGCACCGATAAAGGGAAGCGCGGCGCAGCCTCACTGAGACGTAGCGCCGTCAGAAACATAACAGGAAACTCCGCTTGCGGGTTCACGACCTCACCCAGAAGGCGGCTGAGTATGCTGCCCAGCTCGCCGATTCAAACTGGGTGGATCGCTGTAACTCTGTTGCTTGACAAATATCTAGTCGCAACACTTGGAAGCTATTTCGCAGCCTGATAGATCCAACTCATACCCGCACAGAAGCACAGAAACATCTGCAACGAGTGATTCACAATTTTAAAGGTAATACGAACCAACTTGCCCAGAATTTACGGGATAATTATTTGTGTCAAGTTCAAGACCCCTCTGGAAAGGAATATCTCTATGCAGGCAGTGATAATCCGGATCTGGATCATTCGTTCCAGCTACACGATCTGCGGGCGGCTCTTACTAAAATGAGACGGGGTACCGTGCCGGGCAGGGACAAGGTTACGGTCGAGCTTTTGGCCAACCTTCCTGAGCCGGCATATGAGGCCCTTCTAGAATACATCAACGCAATCTGGAAAAACGGTACACTCCTCCCCGTAGAATAGAAAACGGCTCTTGTCACCTTCATCCGAAAGGCAGGCAAGCCCATCAATACCGATCATCTCCGACC
>JARKHS020004144.1:0-35785 GCA_030143305.2 Amblyomma americanum
GGCGAATGGAAGTTCCACGCCCACAAGCTGCTCCTCGAATTGAGGAGCGAGGTTTTCGACGCCATGTTATTCGGGCACATTGCTGAGCAGGGCATCGTCGATGTAACAGACATCCACCCGGACGACTTTAGTATCGTGCTCAGGTGAGGACCAGAAAACTGTCAGCCTTTTGCGCCACTCTGTCGCCACTCTCTCCCTCTCAGAAGCTGAAATAGTGTAGACAAGTGTCATGGTTTTTGTAAAGGTGGTGCTGCGAGCGGCGGCAACGCGAGTTGCAGGCAAAAACCAGGACGCCTACACGACTGTGCGATTGTGCCACGCGACACTGCCTTCGACACCAACTCGCCTGCGCGAATATTTCAAGGTGCGCGTAGTTTGTGGTTAAAAACGTTTGTTTTTAAACCTGGAGAGTATTTTTGATCTTTTAAACCTGTTGGCCAGGCGGAATTACCCATCGAGGAGCTGATTCGGCTTCCTTCTTCGCTCCTAGTTTCCAGAAAATATAGGCGTGGCTGTGGCGGGCGACTGCATCGTCGACTAATTAAACGAAACCAGTCGAGAGCTTCCGTTCTGGCCATCCGTTCTGGAATTAATTTTACGTGATACTCGCCCTCACTTACGTTGTTCCCCACCTGGGGGACCCTTAAGGTGTAATAAATGATGATGAAACTGAGAAAGAGCGAGGTGTACAGATATATTGATCATTAGAGTGATCGTCTACAGTCCTGAGCTTCCGGGTCGATACAACACACGTACGCGACTGATACTAGCACAAAGCCATGAACGAAGCGAATGAGCTTTTCGCGCGGATTAAAATACAGCTGCGTTGAATGAGGCAAATGTGGTCTCTGTGTTCTTTGGAACTTTGTTCATCGAGTACGCAGCCAACTTGCGTTAATTCTGTCAGCAGACATTTGTGACGGGAGTCGAGGCCTCCCTCTATTGGTAAAGTACGGAGGCCCGTAAAGAAGCTCACTTTTTACTAGCTCGATTATCAGCGAGCTGCGGAAGCCCATGCGTAGACCGTTTTGCTCGAGCATCAAAGGAAATTTACGCTCACTCTGCTGAGCTGAATATTTGAAGTGATTCTGTTTTTTTATCTCAAAATATGCATTGAAGTGTATCCTCAAGAGCAATCTGCATTCTTCTTATTCAATGTTGCTTTTGGTGCGGTATTTGTGCTGTGTCCACGAGCTTCTGAAGGAGCTCAACTTTGTGCAATCGAGATAATCTGCGCAATAACACTAGTCAACTTATCCTAGGTCCTAGAGGCGTTTAATCGCTTTCTGAGACCGGTGTTGGAAGGAGACGCTTGTTAGCTCGTGAAAGTGAAATGAGATTGAAACTATGTGCCGTACGACTTCCAGAATTTGGAGCTGCTCTTCCAGAGTTTGGAGCTGCTTCAGCAACGTTGCAACTGGCGGCTCCACCGCTGTGATCGCTGAAGGTTGACTCACATCAGCTCTTTTGTTTTTCTCCTGCACGAAGAGGTGTTTGGCACGCACTGAAAATAACTGGGACCTGACAACGGACCCGGAATGTCGTGTCTCAACTTCTCACGCTGACATCATCACACAAGGCAAACGAGGTGCAGGCGTTCATTCTTGAATCGTTAGTTGCGCTACTGAAGAGCAACCAAGTGGATTAAAATTAGAATGACACACGTAGGTTCCACCTTAAAGGTATCACGCGATAGTTTAATGGGTTATAACACCCATGTATGCAGAACTTTTCATTCTTGACTGAATAACTTTCTGCTAGTCTTCATAGCATAGCGGTTAAGCGATGGCACTGCCATGTCAGGTGCTGCCATCGGTGGGGCTTCGGGGACCCAGGTTGCTCCTCCTGGGCAACTTACTGCGACCGATCATTATTTCACTGCTACCTGCTACGGCGGTTAGTTTGCTCACAATTCGATGGGAAGTTGTGATGATGCCATTTTGGTCACGCGACTTACGTTGCCACACAGGCTGCTTCTCCGGGGACATTTTTGCTCACAAGGTAGACGACGAGGCAAGAATTTCAATAGAACGCGAGCTTTAAATCTATCGCGCTAATAGCCGCAAACGAGCCGCTTAGATTTCAATTCAGAAATGCAGCGCTAGCCTCGAAGCAGATCCGTTATTGAAGGGGCCCACTTGTGCCGTCCACGGACGCCGCCCGTTGCTCTCGCCCCTATTTAACTGCGAGGAAGTTTTAAAATCTAATGCGACTTCGTGTCTTGCGTCTTGTAGCGCAACCAACCGGTACCACAACTTGCCAGCATATCGCAATATAGCTAAAAAAAACATGCAAGCGGGGACATCCAAGGAGGACGATCCCGCCTTTTGCCTGCTGTACGAAAGTCACTTCTGACGCCAGCGCTGCCGCATCTTCATGACGTCATGTCCTGACGGGATGGCGGGTGCCTGTGGACGTTCGTGCTAGTGTCGGTCGCAGATACCGGGAAAACTTGAGCACGTAGCTGAAGATCGCGGGGACAGGAGGACCTGGGCCATGAAATGGGACGCGCCGCTGGCTGCCACTTTCGTGTCTGTTCTAGAAATTTCTTTCTCCAACGGGCACACCGAAAACGTCCGGCGTTATCTATGGGGGACTTGAAAGTGCCACTTAGCATTCAGCTGGGCACCTAAGCCACGAAACGCAGATACTCTCGCAATGACCTGGTTTTTCAGAGATGTAACAGAACTGAGTCGCGTTGTTCTCGCGTGTGAGCGGTACCATTACTTCACTAGTTTTCTTCACAAAATAAGAGAAATTTTTATACAGAGCGACAAAACGTCTGATCAAGGTGATTCCAACGGGTACCCTTAACGCAGCCCTTTCTATTCCTTGAAGACTAAAGTCTCACAACGTAAACTTGTTAGGAACAGACACCACCAGTCACCATTAAGTCGTAATTCGCTGAAAGACAGCTCCAGGACGGTTTTCAGTTTGCCCTTGAACGTTTTGAACGCTAGAACCTCGTCGCCTTTATCTTAACCTGCACGCCACCTCTCGTCGCCTAATATTAGGTGTGCTGGGCACTTTGGAAAATGATGAAACTTCTTTCCTTTGCGACAGGTGAAAGGCTCTTCAATTACTACGAATAAAAATGTATCAGTTAAACATAGGGTTTGAACAGTACTGACTGATGGTGCAGTGTGCTTTTCTTCCTTGTCCTCTGCGTAATTTGAAGTCATATTCGGCATAGCCTGAAAGTTCAATTAGAGATTTTCTCTAAAAGAAGCATGGACTTTCTGGCTGTGCTTTTAAGTTCAAAAAATAGGTCTCCAAAAATTACGGGGCGCAGTTTCATTAACCGCCTAGAGTGCGTTTCTATTAGAGGCCTTTGAGCACCGCGTATCTATTTCTGTAGCTGCGAAGAGTCTGGGCGAACTTTGTCTATTTGTCAGAATGCTACCGCTTCCTAATTATTCAACTTATTTGTTGGCTTCTTCTTAGCAATTAATTTATTTTTCTCAATCTTTCGGTCATTCTTAGTTATTTTATTCTTTGTCCAGCCTCTCTAACTTTTATTAGTCATTATCCGTTTTACAAATTTCCTTCATTGCTCAGTTAAACTTTCTTTCGGCAGCCGCCTTCCGTACGCTTACCTAAATGTGGAGGGACAATTTCTGTCTTCACTCTGCCACCTTGCATGACTGGGCAACGCTCTCATCATCCATCTATCCATACATGATGCAAGTATCTGTATTCTGACAGTTCCCACATGGACAGTGCGCTAGATGCACTACACGCAAGAGCGGCGGCCAGAAAGTACCTCGTAACGTTACTGGTAGAAGGATGCACAGACTACATTGAAGAACACCTGAGTCCCGCAAATATGAGCTCGTACCTGGACTACTACGCGGTCACCGGCGAGCCAAACATGGATGACTTTGTTCCAGAAAATATGGGATCCTGGCCACCGTTGACACTAATACCGGTGCTGTCATTGAAGGACATCGAGCAAGCACAGCTGTACTCTATCCACTAAATATTGGAGAACGTCAGGTATGTCTTGGTGCCGGTTTTGCTAGCCTTCCAAGAATTGCCGTTGCACCTTGGAGTGTAATAAGTGTTGTAAGCTCATTCACTTCATCGCATCGCTTAAAGAAGGGTCCCTGAGGAACTGGAGAGAAATTCTTGGCGTATCTTGGTCCGATTATTTTGTGCATAAACTGTTTCGTGGGCAGTAACTCTTGTGAACTTCTGCTTTGGAGGCGCGCTTTCAGTAGACTTAAAAGTGTTGCAAAGGCCAAAATCATACAGTTAAACATAGTGACCGTCAAAAACGACAATAATCAAAACGGTGTTTAGACTCCTCAAAGATAACGACTTTAAGTAAACCTTGCACGGAGTTCTACTGACATTCAAACTGCTCCGTGACATACATTTCATACCGAACCGACATGGTTGCAAATTACGGTTCATGTCTTCCAATAAGGAACTTCAAACGTAACAGAAACGCTTGCTTTTCGGGCGTCAGGCATGAAATGTTTTTAGCGCCTTTTCTTGGCAATCTGAAACGTCGTTCTGAACACGTGGTGACATTCCTGCCAAAGCCAATGGCGATGGGTTAATAAAATTTAAATGCAACACCCCCTCCCGCCCCTCTGGCCCTATCTTCGCGGCATCCAATTGAATATCCTGGAGCCGGTCCTCGGCGCTTGACTGTTAGCATATGTTTTCTTGCACGCGTTTTCCATAGAGGCCCTTTAAATGTCCTTAATTTCTCGTTTCATTTCTGGCTTTCATTTGCCCGCTGCGCATTTCACAGTTTTAAAACTTTCGAAAGCGCTGCGACGGGGGACACCAATAGAAAGAAGACGAAGGACAAGCGCGTGTCCCTCGTCTTCTTTCTCTTGGTATCCTCCGTAGCAACGCTTTCGAATGTTTTAAAATGATGTACCAACTCGCTCAACTGTCCATGTTACTCCAATGTGTTTCGCAGGCGCGTCTGCTTTTGAAATGTTTTCGATAAACTTTAATTTTTACCCTGTGTCCTACTGTTCCTGTCCTCTCTTTTCAAAAATGGTAGTAGCGAAAACAAAGACGGCGGAAATTTTGTTCATGTGGAAGTAATCGCCCTCAGATCTGAAAGAAATGCGGTCTGTATGGCCGCTGTGAGTACAGGGGTCGGCATAAAATGATTTACAGGAGCACAATCTAGCACGCCCCTGTGCAGGTCACACAGGATGCTAGCTGCCCTATTTAGTGCAGTCCCGGCAAGATCTTATACTATATAGAGCGGTGTTCTCGCTTTTCGTTTACAGCTTAGTGTTCGGCCACCTTGGCTGCCTTCTCATATTTGCGTGCAGTTACCTAAAGCTGATGTTATCTGCACAGTGGAGTGCTAATCTGATCCATCTTCAAAGTCGCGTTTCGCTCCACGCAGGTCTTGAAGAGGCTGCTTGGCTCTCGAATCTTGCGGCTGTATTATTCAAAACCACTACAGCCTCTGAGCGTTTCGGCATCGTTCTGGGCACTGGTTTTGGATTGGGGCGATGTTCTGATTACGTTGCCCCAGAATGAGAGCTAAAACATTTCATGCTCAAAGAAATTATGGCTGGTATCGAGTGTTATCATTTGAGGAATGTGCTCTCTCAGTGGCGGCGTTTGTTCGAACCCAGCTAGGTGAGGAGTTGATCTCGGGCATCGCGTCGATACATTTCAGTGCAAAAGCACTGTTACTGTACCTCCCCCCCCCCTAGGGTGTCTGCCGTCATGTGAAGTGCAGCCTCTTGCACATCGATAGCAAACGAGGACAATAAACAATCACTTGGGAGCACCAAGCGACACTGATGAATTGAGGCAAGGACGATAAGAGGGAAAGCCGCTGCGCCTGTCAGCATTTCACGTCTGGTGGCGTTGGTGCCATCGGTACGTTCAATCAAGAGGCGGGGACACGCCGACGTTTTTTGCCATTCGTCCTTTAAGAACGTGTCTCGTTTGCGGAAGTGTTTGTTCTCTCCCGAGAACTTCGTGACCGTGCACTTTTGCGAGTCCCAGTTAAACGCGCTCACGGCTCTTAACTCCCGCGCCCTGAGCCGGGCCTCAGCATTCCAGCGAGGAACGACGTCAGACGCCATCGAGGATCCAGATGTGGTTCGGCGTGCTCGCCCCGCCGAGCAGCAGAACAACAGCGCTAGGCATTACAGTTAGCCCTTCACTAAAAACATTGCGGCAAGAACAGAGGAGCCTGCCAGTCAAAGGCGAAAGCAATACTGCGGCAAGTTCAGGTAAACCACCACAAGCAAATACGGAATGATCTGACGCCAGTTCAGGCATTTCGATGTGGCAATATTTCAAAAGCACCAAAAGCAAAAGTATCATTTGAAACAGCTGTCATTTAAAACGGGTTGCTCGGATCTATTGTCTGATTGTCGGTGCAATTTTTTTTACGAATAATTCGGTGCCAGTTTCGGTCTAACTTCCCTCGTCAAGTTGTTCGACGGATTTTTCCGACAATTGAAGCGGCAAAATCCCTAATAATGAGAACTAAATCTCAGTGCAAAGACATTGAAAACTGAAAATTGGTTTTGAGGAAAACAAATGACGCAGTAACTGTCTCCCATATCATTGTGGGGCACCAGAACCGCGCCCTTAGGAAGATATGAAGGAGGGAGTGAAGAAGAAAGGAAGAAAGTGGTGTCGTATTGGAGGTTGTTTGGTTGGTAACAACTTTATTTAAAAGTCCTGCAGAGCTTTCGCCGCGGGGCCTTAGGTCTCCCACGTGGGGACGTCGAGGTGTTGCCTCGCCGTCACCTCACGGGCCTGCTGGACGGCCCATAGTGGGTCACCGAAGCTGGGGCTGCCTAAGGCAGCGGCCCACCGCGGCGGGATGGTTCCGGAGTTAGCACCGTCAGTGTTTCTGCTATAGTCCCAAAGCATGTGGTGTAAAGTTGCTATAGCAGTGTGGCAGACCTTGCATATAATTGTCGGGTATTTTCCGGGGTAGAGTCTGTGGTATTGTGCCGGGTTTTGATACGTGAGCGTCGGCAGTGGTCTGAGGGCCACCGCGTGCGCCCTGTCCAGCTTGTCGTTGGGCGGAGGGAAGGTTCGGCGGACCAGGCAGAGGGCCTTGCTAATTTCGTTGTAGGTGGTCAAACAGTCTTTGGTGCTGTCCCATGGACGACGGTCACCGGCGCGGTTCGCGAACTCGCGCACCTCGTTTCGGTTGCGATATGTGTTCGGTACTTCTTCGATGTGCGCCGAGAACCACTGGATTCTGGTTTGAAAAACTTCCCCCCACTGCACTTTTCAGTTGCTCAGGATTCGGGCCCGTGTCTGTGAGATCCATCCTTTGGCGAAGTTTTTGACCGTTTGTCGCGAGTCGCAGAGAACTGTGGTGCACGTCGGATTCGTGAGGGCGAGGGCCACTGCCGCTTCTTCCGCTTCTTCTGCGCGCTCGAACGCTACACTTGCCGTTATGCGCGTTTCGCCACTCAAATCGACGACCGCAACAGCGAATCGCGAGCATTCTGCGTTTTCCGCGGCGACAACGAACCTTCTCCCCGTGTCGTCTCCGTGGCTGTGTAGGAGAGCTCTGGCCCTAGCCACTCTTCTTCCTCGGGTGTGTTCTGGGTGGATGTTTCGTGGAATCGGGTCGACTCTTAGAGTTTGTCTGATCGCGTCTGGAGCATCGAATTTCTGGCCTTGTTGTGCATGGTAACGGATGCCGACACTTTCCATGATCTGGCGTCCTGCTCTCGTGCCCGCTAATATTTCTAATTGTGAAGTGCGCTGCGCCTCGGCGATATCGGTAAGCGTGTTGTGAAGCCCGAGCTAGAGCAAGCGTTCCGTGCTGGTGGACTCGGGTGACCCAGTGTTATCTTGTACACCCTGCGGATGAGGACGTCGATCTTGGCTTCTTCCTTGTACCAGTTGTGGAATGCCGCTACGTACGCAATATGGCTCATGACGAAAGAGTGTAGGAGTCGTGGGAGACTCGCCTCCCTCATTCCGTTTCTTCTGCTGGTGACCCTCTGGAGGATTCGCATGGCGTTAGCCGTCTTGCGCTGTAATTTATTGATCGTTTCGCTGTTGACACCATTGGCTTCGATTATCATGCCAAGGAACCTAATTCTGTGCACTACCGTGTTGGTTGCTCTGTTGCTCGTGCGTTGTCTGATCTCTTCGTATTCTCGTCTAGTCGTTGCCGCACTCCGACCACACTCGGGTGGTCTGCCCCTCTGCGTAGGGCGGTAGAGTAGCAGTTCCGACTTTGTAGAACATAGTAATCCCGTACCGACAAAGTTTTCCTCTATTGTCTCGAATGCTAGTTGAAGTGCCGTTTCGATGTGACCGTTGCTGCCTTCGTGCACCCAGAGTGTTATGTAGTCGGCGTATAAGCTGTACCGGACGTCTTCGAGTTCCTGTAGGTTTTTTGCTTGCACGATCATGACGAGGTTGAAAAGCGTGGACGAGATGACGGCGCCCTGCGGGGTGCCGGTGCTTCCCGGCATTCGCTCTTCTAGCTGGATATTCCGTGGCACTAAAAAAGCTCGCCTGTCTGTCAAAAAATCTTTAACGTAGTTGTACGAGCATACACCTAGGTTTTGCCGCGATATCTGGCGTAAGATCGCTGATTGGGCGATTCTATCGAACGCGCGTCAAGGTCGAGGCCGAGAATTTCTCAGGGGCCTCTCGTCTTGCCGTCAATCACCTGGTGCTTCAGTTGTAACATTGCGTCTTGCGTGGATAATTTGGGGCGGAATTCTATTATGGATGGTGGGTATGCCCCTTTCTGCTCTAAGTGGGCTTGCCAGCGGTTAAGAAGCGCGTGGTCCACGGTCTTGCCAATGCACGACGTTAGTGATATGGGGCGAAGGTTGTCGAGTTTCGGCGGTTTTCCGGGTTTTAGGATTAGTAACATTCTCGCAGTTTTCCACTGTTGTGGGAGGCTGCCGCGCTGCCAGCACTCATTGATGAATGCCGTCAACTGTTCCACGGATCGGTCATCGAGATCCTTTAAGGCGCGATTCGACACCCCGTCGGGGCCCGGCGCCGATCTGCTGTTGAGGTTGTGCAGCGCCGACCTGATCTCTTCTACGTTATGGTCCTTATCCAATTCTGCGTTCGGATCCCCCTCATATGGGCCGCGTTGTGCGGTCGAAGTGTGCGGCAAGTACTTCGCTCGTAACCGGACGGTAACTGCATCTTCACCGTGCTTCTCGAGCTTCTTGTGTAATAGACGTGCGAGGCAGTTCCTCTGGTGGGACTTGGTCTTCGTTTCGTCCCACAGATGCCTGAGCAGGTTACACGATTTCCCGTTGTGTAGTTGGCCATCGGCTGCTTTGCATAACTCATCCCATTGCTGGCGGTTGAGCGTTCGGCAGTGCTCCTCGATGTTGCGGTTGATCTCCGCTATTTTCTTTCTGAGTTTCCGATTGGGGCTTTCTCTCTTCCACCTGGGCAGGACAGAGTTCTTCGCCTCGATGAGATGCGCCATGCGGCTGCCCATCTTGTCAGTTTAAACCTCGGTTTAGACAGTCTTCGTTGATGCTTTGGCGTCTGCAACCAGCGAGCGGGTCCAGGCTTCGATGTCTGTGATCGTATCTCCTGAAGACTCTTGTTGGTCTCGTTTATTTCTGAAATCTTCCCAATCGGTCCATTTGAAATATTGCTTACTGCCCTGCGCATTGTCCGGAGTCATACGTGCATTTCCACGATCATGTGATAACTCCCCAGGTCGGCCGACGTGTTTTTCCACGTGGTAGCCGTCGTCCCGGCATTTCGGACGAACGTCAGGTCCGGGGTCGTGTCTCTGGTAGTGGAGTTACCGATTCTCGTCGGGTGCACCGGATCCGTAAGTAACGTGAAGTGGAGTTCCTGCGCATTTTGCCCGAGTTGTCTTCCCTTGGTCGTTCTGTAGCCGTAACCCCATGCCGTGTCTGCCGCGTTGAAATCTCCCCCTGGAATCAGCGTCCGGGACCCGGCAATCTTGGCCAGAGCCGTCATACACGAGGAGCTCCAGGACCTTCTCCTCGTGTACACCGACGGCTCAGTTGCCCGCGACAGCTGCTCCCTTGCTGCGGCGGCTACCATCCCCGCCCTGCGACTGCACAGCCATCAACACGCATCCTTCCTGGGCTCCTCCACCACGGCGGAGTTGATGGAGATCCGGCTCGGGCTGGACCTGCTGCTCACCCTCGGCCCTCCACCGTCCAGGTGTGCTCTGCTGTGCGACTCCCGCGCCGCTCTCAGCCGCCTGCAATCTAACAGCCGCGGTACCCCACTAGTGCGGGAAATTCGCTCGCGCATCAAACGCCTCGCGCAGAGAGGATGCGCCGTGCGTGCACAGTGGGGGCCCGGTCACTGCGGCATCGTCGGCAACGAATAAGCTGACGACCGCGCGACCGCTGCACACCAACTACCTGCCAGCGATCTGCCCCTTGGGCTGGAGGACGTGCGTGCGGCCATCCACGACCATCTCCGAAAGCAGCACCCTGATCCGCGCATCGCAGGAGCTGAGCGCATCGACAGTATACCCGGCTGTCGCGCACTTACACGGTCACAACGTGCAATGATCCTCCGCACGCGCATTGGCTGCGTGTGGCCCGGGTAACGACGGGTGCGTCACGGAATCGCGACGAGTGACGTGTGTGACGGATGCGACGCAGTAGAAACACTAGAACACCTGCTCCTTCACTGTGCCGCGTTAGCAGATGCTCGCAGCGATATGCTCGCGGCCTGTAGGCCGCAGGGCATACTACCAGACTCCATCAAGCCGATATTGTGTCCGCAGGGCATTGCGCGCACTCGTGAGCGAACTTTAGTGAGCTTCTGTGCATTCCTCGAACACACGGACTTGACGTCCTGTCCGTTCTCCGTCAGGTAGTTACATGCAGTGAGCGAACGCTCTACGAGTTATACCTTGAACGATTAATAACTGGACGCCCCACTCCAGTTGTAACCTACACAGTGCTGTGCGCGTGTGTGATTTAATTCCTCTAAAATGAACTAATCACGCGCACAACCTGGACACATTTCGTATTGTGTAAATAGTTTGTACATATTATTCTCCCCCTGTCCTCTATTCCTGTCCCTTCACCTCTTTCATTTCATTTCTCCATTCTGCCTGCTATCCTTTATTTGCACTGCCCCAGCTCAGGTGCTTCAGTATCGAAGGCAGATGCCGGGGCTAGCAAAAATCTTTTCCTTCCTTTTTTCTATTATTTTATTAAAAAACCACTACCACCACCACCCGGCAATCCTGAGCGTCTTCTGAAACAGCGCTCGGAAGCGTTGGCGGCGTTTCGACGGGCTGCTGTATACTTTCAGTATGAATATACTTTGTTTGCTCTGTTTGGAGGGTATCAGTTCGTTGAGAGGGTGTTCCATGTGGGCGCCGCTTAGGTTGTGGTCAACGAATGTGAGACGCTTCCTAACGAGCGTACATACACCCCTCCCCTCGATTTTTCTGCCTTCCGTTTTGTAGCTTGTTAAGGTAGCCGCGTTGGTGAGCATTTCTTTGAGTAATTTTACGTCCGGTTTACGTGTCGCATGCCTGATGTGTTGATGCAGAACGTCCTTTTTTGCCGGCAAAGCCGCGGCAGTTCCACTGCCATATTACTATCCCTTGGTTATCGTTGGCCATGTTGATGCTGATGCAAGTTACCCGGCTGCCCTTGATGGTGGCTCGATTCCGCATCACTGCTCGCCGCTGCTTGTTCGTGGTGCGTGAATACGGAGTGATTCAGTATTATCTGCATGTTTCCACAGGGGTCTACTCTTGGTCCGCTGCTCTTTTTACTGTACGTAAATGATCTGCCCAAAGTATTAACTTCATCCAAAGCCATCATGTATGCTGATGACACTGCCATTGTTGTTACTGCTCATCATACGGTCGAACTTGAAAACATAGCAAATACAGAACTGGAAAAAATCTCCGACTGGTTTCTCACAAACAAATTAACAATCAATGCTAAGAAAACTAAATACATACTGTTCCACTCAAAGAAAAAATCAATTCTTTCAAGTGATATTACATTAACTATTAACCAGACCCAGCTTGAGTCAACAAATACTTTTACTTACCTTGGAGTCACACTGGATAAACACTTACACTGGCAACATCATATTGAGGCGACTTGCACTAAGATGGCATCCGGTTGTTATGCTCTTCTTCAGACGCGCGAATACTTTGATACCAATATCCTGCGCGTCCTATACTTCACATTATTACATACTCACCTTTCATATTGCATCGAGTCGTGGGGCTGGACGTATAGTACATACCTAGAGCCTATTAAAAAGTTACAAAAGAGAGCACTTAGAATAATTTCATTTTCTAGTTACACTGCACACAGTAAGGCACTATTTACTAAACTACGCGTCTTACCACTCAATTTACTTCGTGAGAAAAGAACTGCTGAATGTGTTTATAAAATAGTAACAAACAACCTTCCGTTTGATATATCAATCTTTAACATCCCGCCACTTTCAACACGGAGCCGCACGTACGGCAATTTTAATTTGCCAGTGAAAAGAAATGTATATGGAGAGCGTCTCCTAGAGTTCACGGGCGCAAAAGTTTGGAATAATCTACCACATGACCTAAAGACTGCCTACAACTTTTCCATTGGAATAAAAAATTATTACCTTATAAAGAATGACACACTTTGAATTCATACTTTCATTCTTTTTTTTTTCTAGTCGTCTGATATCATTTGCATGTAGCAGAAACCTGATACCTTGATTTATTTATAGATTTATAAATTTGCGTCTATTCTAAAAGTGTTTTGTGATTAAAAAGTGTGCACTGAAATCATTTTATCCTCCTCTCGTGTGTTGTACCTTTGTGATGTTTTGTAAATAGTTAACAACTATTTTCCTCTAGCTTTTTGTGATGCCTTAATTTTTGTGTAAGTTCTATGCGTTTTGTTTGAACTGTAAGTTTTTAGTTTATATAATCTGTAATATATGTGTTTCTTTTGTTGATACTCTTACAAGTGTTGAGAGTGATGTATAGCCTTTTTTTTTTACTAACTTGCTTACTTTATTTTGGTATATTGTTGCCTGCATGCTTGTATACATTTTCTCTATTGGACCCGTTACTAGCCGTTGGCTATGGGTCCGAGCAGTGTTTGCGTACAATTGTAAAGCAACAAAGATCAATAAATCAAAAAAAAGGTTAGTGGTCCTGTTTGCGAGGCCGAGGAATGTTGAGTGTAGAGTCTCAATGGTACTTTGCATGGTGCATAGCATTTTCTTGATGTCTGGAATTTGCACTCGCACCTGGCTCTCGAAACCACCCTCGTGGTGTAGTTGTATCGCCCGTTTATTCGGGGCGGGCGCGTCCTCGTGAGGAACGCTCGCCGGTACCGGCTGTTCGGCGTTCTGTTCGTTTTGTTCCACCAGGCGCGCTCGCGTCTGAGTTTTCACATCTCTTGCATTAGCTCTTGGACTTGTTCGCGCATTACCGCGTTCTCTTGTCGCATTTCTGCGTTCTCTTTCCTTAGCGCCTCTAAAATGTCGTTATCAGCTTTTTGATTCTGCTATGGGACTGCAGGTGCTGTTGCGACCCCCTCCCGCGCGATGCCCCCGACAGTGTCCGCCCAGCCCGATCAAAACGCACGACATAATTTTTTGTCGCGCATCTGTCTTGCGACACAAATTTGTGTCGCAAGACAAGCTGTCTTGTCGTGCCTTGTGTCTTGCGACAAGCTTCGTGTCGTGGGTTCTTTCGCGCGACAAAGTTGTTTGTAGTAGGTTCTGCCGCACGATAGACATCTTTCCGCCATTTTGTCGTGCGAAGAAGGTCCCTGTCGCAGCATTTGTCGCGCGACAAGTTTCTTTCGCAGGTACTGTCGCGCGACAGAGTGAGCCGTGCCGCGCGACACAGATTGCGTGCCTCAGCAAAGTTGCCTGTCGTGGGTTCAGTCGCGCGACAGACTTCTAGCGCGCCTCTTTTCACGCGACAAAAGTACCTGTCGTGCGGCCTGTCGCGCGACACAACAGCTTGTCGTGGGATATGCTGTGCCGCAGATACCTGCCGTGGGATGATTCGCGCGACAAATACCTGTCGTGGATTGTGCTGCGCGATAGATACCTATCGTGGGATTTGTCATACGACAGATTCCTGGTGAGGGTAATTGTTTTACTGCAGAATTCTAGAAATACTGTCGTGCTGTCGTGTACAGCGATAGGATCAAATTGACCAAAGATACTTCAAAGCGCGTTCACTGTTGCGTGTCGCGAATAGGATGCGAGGTGCTCTGGACTGTTGGTGACGGGCACCGAGCGAAATGAAGTGCTCATTCACACTGGCGGATCGAGATTTCAACTCGCTTCCCGCGACCTGGCTCTCCCACCGAACGATTATTGGCTTAGAGGAGAGGCACTGCTCGAGCACTCACCTAATTCCCTTCTGTTCCTACATGACAGCGTGACGAAAGTAGTGCATGCTCAAGAGTATAATGCGGCTTTGAAAGCCCAAAAAGCTGTAATGCACAAGCGACGAAGCCAGCGGTGCCTGCGTATCCGCACGCGCTTGCGGTGGCGGCATATAGCTGCAGCCACGACAGCGCCTGCACACCAAGTCGAATGGCGCTACTGAAAGTCAGTGTCCCCTTGGCTTCTGTGACATGTTCAAGTCATGCAACATAATGTACCGCTACTACTACATGCGCAGAAAAGGCCAAGGACACTTCTATGCACGTCGCGGAAAAGAATGTCGTTAATCGTCAATCAGGGAAAATTACTCGCCATAACCATCCGGCTACACAAAGGCAGCATGTGTGTACATGCACGCAGTTCTCTGTATAAATGTTCAAAGCTACCCCGATATCATTTTTCCGCGTTTTAGTTTTAAGAGCGTCAGCTCTTACTAACGTGTCTGCAAGGAATGTCAAATTGGCCAAAACAGTTACCGCACTATAACACATAGCAACAGCGGGCGCGTAGAGGCTTCGTTGTCACAGATACCTTCGATCCGTTTTACATATGCCTGTATAGCGGCTATCGAAGTGGAACTCCGGGGATCCCCATCTGCATCAAATTTGGGGGCCGCCTGTTTGACGCATAACGATCGAAGCAGTGTCATTTGACTTGTCATGTTCCTGAGGATAAATAAATATTTAGATGAAGCCCAAAATATGTGTGGGATTCGCACCGACAACCTTTTCGCCCCAAACCGTGCATTCCGGGGGCTTCCAGACAGCGATATGGCCTAATCGTTTGTCGCAGATGGTTCCGGATGCGCTCAAACAATTCGTCTTGTTGTAATGCACACGTTTATAAAATTCGTTAACTGATAATAAGGAGGAAACATACCGGATATAGCGAAGGTGGCTGTAAATCGCAATTGTAGTGCAAAATATTTGAAGTAGATGACGCTGCTTGTATCTTAGAACGAATGTTTCCGAAACGAAACGCCCTCAGATGTTTGTATTTTGTCTTCTCCACGTTTGCTGAGCACCCCGATCTAGCACCCCGATCTAAACACTTGAAGCTCTTGTAGCTAACGCTCTTAAGTCCAACACTGATGCAGTGTTGGCGGAGAATTTTTTTTAGCGGCAGTGACGTGGTGCTTATCATAAAACAGCAAACAAAAAATACTTTACGACGTCGTTCATTACCTTCACTGAAAATTTCATGACGGTGGCACGAAAATGTCGCTGAATATAGACAACAGCGTATGCAGCCGAATGTGAAATGCGGCGGCCGGCGAGTTTGAACCGATTTGATTCTCGGTCGAGATGAGAATAAAGTCTTGGGACTGGCGTCAACCGCGCGCTTTAAAGAGTTTCGCCTGCTTTGACACAGTCTAGCTCCTGTGCACCCGCGCTCGGTCCTCTAAACTGCTCTGGTCCCAGTGTGACTGTGTGCTATGACAATCTGAGCGAAAAGGAGGATGTCTGGGGGTTTTGATGTGCACCACGGCCATACAGTTGAGCCACATGATAAAGTACGGGCGCCCTTCTCGGGGCCGGCATGCCAGGCTGGATACCGGCCGCCAGCGTCAGAAAAATGCGACAGTAATGTTTGTTCAAGTCCATACTAAGCCGTCGGATGGAGTATCGTTGGCCAATATCGAGTCGTTGGTAGAAGCGATTACAGGAATACAAACAAATGTCTCCCCACGGCGCCTTTAATTGCTGCTGCTCAATCGCGGCTCTCCTGGCCTCAGCTGGCGCCGCTTCTGAAGGTGCCACGGAAACCGAGCATATCTTTGTTTTACTATGAGACGAGGTTCACAGTAAAACGATGACGAGAGCAGCACCTCAGCGCTAGCCAGTTTCGAAGTGCACTCAGCTGCTGCATCGATGTGAAACCGGCTAGGCTTAGCGACGATTAGGGCAGCCAGGGGGTAGCGCGTAGTTCATTGCCCGGCGCGCCCGCGGGCGGCGTCGGTCCTGAAAGCTCGGCTCGCTCACTCCGGCTGGCTCACTGATTGGCTCAACAGCTTGCGACCTTCACTCGGAAGGCTGGAAAATCGAGCAGCGAGCGACTGGCGCTGCGACTGGGCGATACTTTATGCCCACGTTTGCAGTACTGGTGAACAACCTTTAACGCCCATATGCTTGGGTTATCGGCTGCGTTGCGGCGAGTCGTAGTTAAGATCGTCCGCGACGCCATCGTCACCGTCCGTGACGCACAGGCTGAGAACTTTAATTCCAGTACGTGCCAAAACAGCTCGTATTTATCGTAACGATACGAACTCGAAAGCACGGCTGCTTCGATGCGCTAGTGGGCTCTTGCTTGTTAAACTACATGCGATCAGGATGCGGCGAGTGCTAGCTGCTGTTGCATATAAGCTAAAGTGAGACGCAAGTATCGACGTAGTTTCGTAACGCAGTTGATATCAAAGCAATCCGCTTGTACTGGTCACAGATTAAGCTGTTAAGTTTCATGATCTACGGTGAGCGTGCAAGTGTCGCGCAAATTAATGCATCGCAGCTACTCTCCATCGTGCCAATTGCGTTCAACTTATCCACGATATTCGCCAGCTTGAGATACGGCGCTTTTATTCGCTGTTTTTGTCGCAACTTAGTGACTTTATCTGGCATCAAACGAAATTGCGTTCTGTCAACACCGTCGTCTGCTCCGTTTTCTGCTAGGGCATCAGGGTCACTTCAGGGATCACAGGATCGCAGCTTCTACAAACGACGTGCCAGAAAAAGTAACTGAAAGCGCTTTAGTATTCTTGAATAATCTAAAAATAATTTAAAATAAATGCAGTGTCTTTGTTGTGAAGATAATATAAATATTCATGGTTTAAAAACAAATTTTTTGTCGGTTGCAATTTTTCACCGACACGAAATCGCAGCCGTCGGCGCCATTGCAGCGCAACCGACGCGTCGTGTTTTGTATTATTTGCCTCTTTGAGGCATTGCTTGAGTACTTGTACGGCGGACACGTGTGAAGAACTCATTCAATAGGAAGGTGAGCAGGAGTGTGTTTTGGAAGCCAACGACCAAGATTTCGGCCTGTCAACATTGGCGAGTTTCAACGGGTAAGCCATGAAGAAAGACAGTGCTGCGACGTCTTGTCATCTGTAAAGGGAACGAAGACTCCTGCGCCGTTTTACTAAGCCTGGATGAATCGCATGACAGGTGAGTCCCGCTCTGCGTTTCTTTGCTAATGATCTGCATTCACACGCGCTATTTGTATGCGGCTATATTGGGATGTGAGTGGAGGCAGTCCGCCTGCGGTTGCCGCAGCTATAATGCGGCGCCAGAAAAGCAGGGCCTATATCCTGCATGGCAAGTGTTGTTCTCATTGTGTCTATGTGCATTTAGTACTCGCGTGCCGTGGTAAATAAAAATGGCACCAGATATCACAACAGAGTTAAGCTTTCGCTTGCTAGCGCTTCGGCACTCGATGCAAAAGCATGGATTTGCACTGCGTAGATGACCATGAGCGAGAAGTGCCGCGCGGCGGAGCGCTCGCGCTAGGCCGGCTGCGTTCAGACACCGCACTATTTTGCTCAGGGTTAGTGCTTATCGAATTAGTGTTTGTGCCTTAATATGCATCATACTAAATTATTCTGAGACAGTGATCGCATGCGAAAGGCCAGTTCATATTCATCGCCTTGTCATTTGTAAACTTGTCTGTGCTTCCCCAGTGAACCAGGAGTTGAGGCAGTGTTATATCAAAGTTAGATCAATCTTGCGTCTCCTGAGCTGTAAACGTTGATGCTTACTCTCCTTCTGAGCACTGCGAGCTGTCGGAGATGCAACTGCACACTTATTTAGGATTTCTACCTTTTTGCTATATCCCTCGCTTTTGCGGCCCGCATTCAAGTCGTTCGCCATTGTCGATGGTTTTTTTGTTACTTATTTTCACTTTGTTATTTATTCTTGGTTGCGTGCCATCAGCTGTGGTGCCGGCGATTCTCCGAGCTCGGAACTCTTCCCAGGAATGGGATCCTACCCACAGATCTCCCTTCGCCGCACTCACGAGTGTTCTTTGGTATTTTTTTTGTTTCTCTTGCCCTTACTTGCATTGCCAGTCGACAAATTTGTGCAGCTTTTAATAGTATGCAGATTTGTTAAATGCGCTAGCAATTTTTCTATGATGCTAAGCTGGCCTGTGAGATATCAAGCTTCTTGCTAGTGAAGGCATGCTTTTTCCATTCTCTCTTCTCATTTAACCAAGGCAGACAGGTTGCAACTTTAAATTTAATACCTAGACATTGGTGCGAGGCACCATGATAGGAATTAATGAAAACCTGCAAATCCTATATTCAAATTGATGCGCGGTATTTCAGCCATCTCATCTTTCAGTGTGGTTATAACAGTCATTGTTACTCTTCTCAAAGAATGTATACGGGTGCATTACATAAAATCTGTTCATTTCTTTTGTCATGAGCTAGCTCATTCGTTTTTTATTTACTTATATTAGGTCTAAGTTTAGTTTTTAAAGCAGTAGACTATTTCCTCTCTTGTCATTCATGACATGGCTACAGCCACTGACAGCTGTTGCTCTCGTTGTATTTATTTGCAGTTGCCAGCGGCCAGCATCTTTTGGGCCATGCGTGCTTCCTGCCTTCGGCTGTGTCATCCCTCCTGATCCGTTCATGGTAGTTATTCTTTTTCAGTGATGCATATCTTAGCTACCTATTTAGAAATATATTTTCAACATAGGCTTGCAGCTAGGTTTAGAAATGCATGAAACTACATGCACTTCACTGCAGTACCTCAGCTTATAATTACCGGAACTGTAGACTTGTACAAATTATAGTCGCTGATGTAGCTCTTGACGCAGCTGCTGTTAACATAAACGTGCTTTGACATTGCACACCTGTTGCCTGGTATGCATGTGTCCTCGAAAAGGACCTTTATGTTCATTTGTCCTATTAAAAACATTGTGCTTTACAATGATGGTTTACCAGTATTTCTGATACAGAGACGAAATTGTCAGTCAGTAATGTAACATTGCATGATGACACCAATCCTTGTATGGCATAGAATCCTTGCAATGCAGTGGGCAAGCTGCTGTCAGCACAGATTTATTGCTGGTTTATTGCCATAGCATATGGTTATACTGCACAGTTTGTACCTCTACCTTCTTAAAGCTGCATAGTTGAAAAATTTAAAATTAGTTGAAGGAAAATTCAAGGAAATGTAACAGTAACTGTCTCACATTTTAGTGGACCCTTGAACCGTGATATAAGGGAGGGATATAGAAGGGAAGTAATGAAGAGCTGCCCTAGCGGAGGGCTGATGCCCATGTTAGATGCCCGTCTTTAGTTAAACATACCTCGCAATTAACACATTTGGTGCAAAACAAACATGGGACTTGTACGCTCACAAGCACCCTCAGGTCAGTAAAACAAAGTGCCAATGTTGCGGCACTTTAGAGCTTTGCTCGTAAAATCGCAGCTGACTGCTGCTCAAAGTTGAGAGCAAAAATATGTTTACTTTGAATGCTTTGAATTTCGGTGATTGTTTCTGCAATGCAAAATGAAGGACAGGTCTCTGCTGTGCGAGTTTTTTGTAATAAAGTGAAAGTAGCTGGAGCAGCATTTGTTACTGTGTCACCCAGCCAAAAGATCTCCCACAGACCACTGAGCTTCTGAATACCTATGGCTTAAAGCTCGAAGCTCTGGTTGCCCTTTCCGAGGTTTTCTGCATTAACGAGTGCAAGCCCAAGGGCTCAGAGCTAACAAGCATTTGAAACCATAGAGCTATACACAGTAGTGCTGGGACCATGCAGCAAGTCAGTGTGAATTAGGTCGCGAGAAACGTGGTTTACTGTAGAAAGCTAGTGTGAAAAATTAGTTGCGCTCACAGAAACCGCTGTTTTTTTCTTAGTCGGTCATTGAAACAAAGTAATGCATGTAAAATTTGATATCTCACTGATCCCTCAATTTTTTTCCAGCTAAAGACCAAGAGTTGCATGGAAGTTGTGCAAGCCAGCAAGTTGCGTGTGATTTTTGCCAGGGACCTGGAGCAGGCTGGGAAATTAGTGGATGGCCAGTGGTATTCACTCAGTAAGGCAAGCTTTTTCTGTAAGTAAAGTTTTTGGCATGGCATTGCTTAGGGATTCATGCACTAATCTCACTACACCCGCCCATGCTTCAAGAACAATGAAGTACATGAAAAAAATTGATTGCCGAAAAAAAAATTGCCGCTTCTGTTGTGTTTTTTCAGGGAAAGTATTTGCCATTTAAAGGGCTGTGAAAACCTTAAAAGTTATTATGTGCTTGTTGTGGCTTTTTTTTCAAATTTCTCCTTCCATGTCTATGTTGGGCTGACCTTGTAGCTTGTCTGCATAAGATTGGCTGCTACCTACAGTTCGCTTTTTTGTTGCTCCTTTATTGCCTGTCACAATCTTTACTTTGCGTGGCAGTGTCATGCAGTTTGGGAAGTAATCTGATCTTATTCCTGCATTGGCCTGAAGTGCAAGCTTTTCAATGTGGGGCAGGTTTATGGTGTCCTTTTGTTTGCTGTAGCTGTAGTTTGGCCATGAGGGTTAGTCCTTTTTTATTTTGATGCAGTGTCATATACTTCATGCATAAATTAATGAAGTAAGCACTATGTTTTGTAATAAATGAACATTCAATATAGCTGTGGTCATTATAAGTGCACTTGGCTCTAAAATGGCTGTCTTCCGGCATTCAGTATTACATCTTAAAACCAGCCGGAAGACACAACACAGAGGAGATGAGCACAAGATGAGGCTGGTCTATGAACTGAAATTTTATGGAAGGAAAGTGGCAAAAGAATGCCTGCATAGAGATTCAAGCACGCAAAACCCCAAAGCAGCGAGAGGGCAAAAAACAATCGAAAGGCACTGACGTACTAGTAAACCATCTAAAAAACTAATTCCTTACAGTGAAGGTTCACCGACGGTTTAGCCAGGCACTTGTTTTTAGCCTTACTGATGTAGTAAGCCTCAACTATATCAGGAGAGATTTATCGCTTCCCTAAACCACTGATGTGCCGCAGAAATCAGGCATGCAAAGAGAAAGGTCGTCCTCCGATTGGATTCACGAGATTGAACATGCAGTGTCAGGTGAAAATTCGCCTTCCTCTCTATACAGTGAAAGTGCTCTCAGCCAGGCGCACATTCAGATATCTGCTTGTCTGCCCATAGTAGCTTTAGCTACGAGGCAGTGGAATGCAAAAAATTTGTTTACTTTTGCAAGTGGTGAACACTTTTTATCTGCCACTGTGAATAGTGGACGTTTACCCGTATTTGTATCAAGCCTAGTTTTTACGGAGAAGCAAAGGGCTCCTATCTTACTTTTAGCGGTCAAGACAACAGCAACATCATACTTTGGTGCAACTTTCTTGGGACGGTGCGAAATGGTGTGGAGGTAAGGTATAGAACCCGTCTTTTTGTGCTGCTCAACTACGTCAGCATCATGCGAATGGTGTTCCGTTCCCTCGAGAGAGTAAAAACACAATCTGACAGGTGCGCGAGATGGGCAAGTGGGAACCCAGGTGCCATTGGCTTGGAAACCTGCTTCGAGAATGCATTCTAAACACTGTGATGGCATGACTTCCATAATGCGGTCGAGATGCATGCGATTGCCAACCTGCCCTTCACCAGCCTCGAGTGGTTCGACTCATAGCTAAGAGGCTTCCCGATCTTGGGCTGTGGCGCCAACATATGTGTTCGTCCGCAAAGTGCAGGTCTAAGTCAATAAGCTACAAACGGTTATGCTTAGTGAAATTCAGACGTAAAAGATAATCTTTGACCACATGCCTAAAGATTTCTAAAACGACTTGTGCCAACTTCTGTGAGCCCTCCTTGTGCAAAAAAATAGGTAGCTATCAACATAACGAAATGCTACTATGCCGAGGTCTTCCAAACAGGGCTTTGATGCAGTATCGACTCTGGACAGAAGAATGTCGCGGAGGAACAGTGCAACCTGGGACCCTCTGCATATGCCTGATTTCTGATGTAATTACCGCCTTGCCAACTCACAAAAGTGGAGTTCTGTGGAGTTCTAATTTCTTGTGGACAGCAACCTGGCAGGTGCTCTGCAGTGAGCATCGACATGGAGGGCCTGCACTATTCATTGTCACATGATAGACCTCTGAGGCATGTGCAAACTGCATCAGGGTGAACAATGAACATGCTTTTACAGATGATTGCGTGATTTTGGTTGCTGGCTTCATGGGGCTGTTGTCTTTTTACTGCAAATCCGCATTTGTCAGTTGGCAGGGTGGTATTTACACGCAAGTCGTACCTTTGCTCAGCAACATTTTTTTTGTCTAAAGTCGATAAGGCATTAGAGCCCTCTTTGGAAGACCTTGGCATAGTAGCATTTCGTTATGTTCATGACTACCTAATTTTTCTGGACATAGAAGGCTCAGATAAGTTAGCACAAGATGTTTCAGGAGTCTTTAAGGCATGCGGTCAAGGCCTGTCTTTTACATCAGAATTGTCTAAGCAGAACCGTTAGCAGTTTCTTGATGCAGACCTGCGCTTTGTGGACAAATATGTTTGTCGGGCCTACAGCTAAAGATCGGGGAAGGCTCTTTTTAGCTACGAGTCGGACCACTCGTTGCTGGGGAAGGATGATGAACAGGTGTATTTGTCGCTGGTTAAGGTCAGTAAAGATGGAAACACTTGATGGGTGTGCAATCGTGTGCATGACATCAGCTTTACATAAGTCATGCCATCACTGCTGAGGACGCATTCTTGTAGCAGGTTTCCAAGCAGCTGGGTTCCCTCTTGCCCATCTCAGCAACCTCTCATAGTATGTTTTCACTCGTTCGAGGGTAAAGAACACTTACTCCAATGATGCTGATACACCTTACCTCCACAGTATTTCACAGTCTAAATAAAGTTGCGGGAAAGCGTAATACTGCTGTTGTCCTAACAGCGAAGTGCAAGACAGGAGGCCTTTGCGCCGCCATTAAAAAAAAAGGCTTGATAAAACTGGGTACTTGTCTACAATGGACAGTGTCAGAAAAAAAGGTTCGCCACTTGCAAATGTAATGGAGTTTATTGCGTTCCACTGCCTTATGGCTGCAACTAATATGGGCAACAGGCAGATATCTGAATTTGCACCTGACTGAGCACTTTCACTCTATAGGGGGAAGGCAAATTCTAATCTGGCACTGCACACTCAATCTTGTGAATGCAAATCTGAGGATGACCTGTCTCTTTGCATGCCTAATTTTCACGACACATCAGTGGTTTACGGAAGGGATAAATCTGTCGGTAGATAGTTGAGGCTTACTACATAGGTAAGGCTAAGGACACGTGTGGCTAATCCGCCGGTAAACATTAACCGTAAGGAATTTGCGTTTTTAGATGATTCATTAGTATGCCAGTGACATTTGATTGCACTTCGCCCTTTCACTGCTTTGGGTTATTGTGCGCCCGTATCTCTCTGCGGGTCTTCTTTTGCGGCTTTCCTTCAATGATGCCGCCGCGGTGGCTCAGTGGTTATGGCGCTCGGCTGCAGTCCCAAAAGACGCAGGTTCGATCCTGGCCGCGCCAGTCAAATTTCAATGGAGGCGAAATTTTAGAGGCCCGTGTACTGTGCGTTGTCAGTGCACGCTAAAGAACCCCAGGTGGTCGAAATTTCTGGAGCCCTCCACTGCGGCGTCCCTCATAGCCTGAGTCGCTTTGGGATGTTAAACCCTCACAAATCAAATCAAATAATCAAAATCTCATTAAATTTTTGTTAGTCCAGCCTCTTGAGCTCATGTCTTCTTGTGTGTTCTGTCTTCTGGCTGGTTTTAAGGTGAGTCAGTACCAACTCGGCCAGTCGTAAGCCTTGTTCAGTATTGCATTTTGCATAAAGTGAGAAGTTTAGTAGGCTATGTTGCTGGGGATAGTGCCCGCATCAGTTGTGGGCAACTCGGAAGAGATAGCGTCATACGATTGGTTGTGTAATTGGAAGAAGATGATGTGAGGATGCTGCGCAAAAAGAAAATTTCATAATCGGATAATAATTTACAGCCAAAAATGTCCAAAAAGTGGCTGGGCCAGAGAAAATATGACGCGAAATTTGAAAACGCTGAAAGTAGGTGGAGCTAGAGCATAGTGCCAAGTTTGAAAAACTGGAAGTATGGACAAAGCCAAAGCTTGGCGCCAAGTTAGAAAACTCGAAATGAGCAATCACGTGACCAGTGATAAGTGTCCTATACTTATCCAGGAGATAGGAAAAAGAATGATAAATTAGAGGCAATTAGGTAATTATTGAGAAGCAAAAGGCAATGAACGGGTGATTAGACTGGGCGGGTATTCAGTGAGTGGGCAGGAACGATCTATGGAGGAAAATTTGAAAACTCGAAATCGTTGCTGGGATGAAATGAGGGTAAAATAAGAGTTAATTGATAACCAATCAAGTCAACGAGAAAACAACATTGGCGCCAAATTTAAGAGGCGGCCATTGTCGAGGAGGCGTCAACGCTTTCACATTTTTTTTGTGCAGGTAGCAGCGGTGATCTCTTTTTCTTTTTTTCAGCCAAGACAAAGACCATTTTTCTTGGCTCATGGGCGGTGTATCTAGGAACCTGCGGCCAGGACAGCGCTGGACAGCATGCATCAGCAAGCTCGAAAAAAAGCATGAAACAGTAAATAAAAATTGATCATTTTCATTTCAATTCCAGTGGTTTTGTGCACGAATTACTCTGGAATGCACAAAGCTTGTGTTAATTGACAGGCTACCATTAACAAGCTGTGCATTTTTGTGCATTGCCTACTCTAGAACACAAATGTTGTGTTAATTGACAGGTGACACAGTAATGACTGTTACACAGTGTACGAGCACTACACAAGACACACTACAGAAGAGAAGGCAAACTACAGAAGACAAGACAGACTACAAAAGAGAGGACAAACTACAGAAGACAGACTATAAATGACAAGACAGACTACAGAAGACAGGACAGACTACAAAAAACAAGACAGACTACAGAAGACAAGACGCTACACAAGACCTGCCCAAAATATGACAAGACTACAGACTACAGAAATTTTCTGTCTTAGAATCCTGTAGTGTGTTTTGACTGGGAGCTCACCTTGTCTCCAGGAGTTGGCGTCCTGGATGTCGATCTTGTGCGGTTGTGCCTTTGATGAATGCGGGACCGGGACCGGCCACGCGATCGCGACGTGGATCTGGGTCTGTGTGGCTGGATGGGCGGGAAGTCTTGCTGTGTCAGTTGGGCATGTGCGTTTTGGCGCTCTTATCGTCGTCTGGAATCACATACGGAGTCTTGTACCTTGCTTTGCAGGCCTTGTCGGCGTCATGTAAGTGTCGCTGCATAGGCTATACTTGGGCAAGCATTGGTGCCCCTGGTCTGGATTGCGGCCTCCGCAACCCCTGCAAATGCTGTTGGCGGGATTTGGGCAAACGTCCATGCGGTGGCCGAGGCGTCCGCTGTTGTAACAGATGTCAATTTGCTTGCGATACAACGTGCAACGAACGCGTTTTGCACCGCACCTGACGAGGTTGGGCACTTTGAGTCCGTCGAAGGCAATTACAACCGTTGTCGTATTGCCTATGCGTTTGGCCGCCAGTGCCAGTGGGTTTCTCGGGTTTACTATGTTTTCGTCCGGTGCTCAGGGTTCGTCCCCTCGTATTGCAGGCTCCTGAAAAATTCCGACCACCTGGGGATCTTTAAATGGGCTCTCAAACTCCTTCCGAGGAGAGCTAAATAACTCACTTATTCACTGCACTGTGTTGCCATGAAAACCAGAGCCAAATAATACTCTTCTGCACGTAGCAGACGACAAACAATCACGCGTCAAATTGAGCGAGCCCTTCCTGGCGACATTTTCATAATCGCACCCTTCTCCCTGCCTCACATCTGCGTAGGCAAGGGGAGAGGTGGCCATTGGTTAGGTTCTTTCAGATGTCAGGGAGCTACTATGGCCACGGGCAATCAGCCGCTTAGCTCCGGCGCGTTGGGAAGCTCCGCTCCAAGAGCGGGGTCGGCGAAGGAGCGCCTACCTTCCAGCGTGCAAAAAGTGACGATAGGAGAGGGAAAGGCGCGAAGACGCTGAAATTCAAATTTTAACTACAGAGAACTCAGCTTCTACAAAGCACATTTAAAAAATGCTTGCTGGACACTATTCGTGAAGCGGCATACATAGTATGCCATGCATGCCCCAACTTTGTTAGAGCCCCCTTTAAAGCCCCTTTAACGTGCCCTGACATCACACAGCACACGGGCGTCTATTGGCTTTCGGCTCCATCCAAACGCAGCCGCCATGGTCAGTTTCTAAACCCTGGCTATACTGCTGAGTAGACGAGCGCCCTAACCACTGAGCCACCACGGCGGGTACAAATGGGTGGCTGTGGTACGGTTTTGTGTGCTTGCCGTCGAAGGCTGGAGGCCTCTAAAACATTCTACTTGAAAACTTGCAAAACTTCTGTTGCGTAGTCTTCACGTCGGTGGCATGCGTTTTACGAGCTTGACCGCTCTCCCCGCCCTCTTTTGGAAGAAAAAAATTGGAGCGGTTTAGCTCCGGTTAAACCTGGAGTGACGCGATAGCTACAGCTGGCCGGCTGGAACTTGCTCAATTGAATTGCAAAGCGAATTTTTCGCCGCTCCGTGTAGATGGGCGTTCCTCCTTCATCTTCGTCCCACTTGACACGGCGCATGCGCACAGCTGTGGCAGCTCGGTTTAGCCGCCGCTCTGCGCCCCCCGCAGCAGAGCTGTGCCGCACCACGTGGCCGGTCACGTGACCAACCATGTGACTAACCACGTGATCAGCCACGGCGCCGCGCCGTCTGCAGCTGCTCCGCACAACGTGACCATCCAAGGGACTGCGTGGCAGTGAAGCCCCGGCGTGGCGGTGGAGCCACGGGCTGTCGGCGCAGCCACAGGGTGGCAACCCCGCCCACCGCCACGGCGTCGCCACGCTGAAGGCTCGAAATGCTCCCGTAATGTAGTTATGGCTACAAAAACACTAATTCTGTGATGTGTTGTGTGGGCATAATAGGTATGTCCCGGAGATAGCGATGGCAGAACTCGCCGTGCGCTGGGCCCAGGAGCAGTGCGTGAGGAGCCGCTGCACGGGTTCCCCGGTGCAGCTAAAAGTGGTGATGTGTCCTTTCTTCCGCAAGCTGCGCTTCCTGACCATGACCACCAAGTAGTTCATCAGAGGTCCAGTCACGAGGGGTATCATGAACGACGATGAGGCCCTGTGCGTGCTGCGGAACATAGTGTAGCAGAAGAATGGTGAGTTGGACGAGTTGGATGTAGTTCATTTCGGCGGTAAATTCAGCGCGGAGGGATGAAGGGCAGAGAAACGGGACATAACAAGCGCTGTCCAGCAATTAAGTTTTATTAAGAAGCAACGCTAATATATACATACAGAAAAACGGCATAGGTGCGATAGGCACGAGGTCCAAAATAGCGTATAGGGCTCTATCACCTGCAAAGCTCAAGAACCAAATACACTGCGCCCCAGATCAAAAAGGCAACACCTCATGAGGCTTCTAAAAATATTATCTCTCTTTCAAATTACCTGACCGAGGGAGTGCTAACACAGACATATTTTTTCTTTTCGCTCAACACTGTGCAGAGTGCACGAAAAAAATAAAAAAGGTATGCAAAAGATGTTTCCAAAGAAACCACCGTGTTGTACCGGCATCGCGACCACGAAATCGAGAGAATATGGAGGCGCTTTTTATCGCAAAGAAAAAAGATGTCAGTGCTAGCCCTGCCTCGGTAACGTTATTTGAAAAAGAGATATCATTTTTAGAAGCCTCATGACGTGTCGTCTTTTTGATCGGGGGCGCAGTGTATTTGGTTTTTGTACTTTGGAGGTGATAGTGCCCTCTACGCTATCCTTGGACCACGGGCCTATCGCACCTATATATATATATATATATATATATATATATATATATATATATATATATATATATATATATATATATATATATATATATATATATATATATATATATATATATTTGCGTTCCTTCTTACCAAAACTTAGTTTGGAGACTAGGCTTCTTTTGTCCCCTTTCTGTGTCCTTCGTCCCTCCGCTATGAATTTACCGCCAAAAGGAATATAGTGTCCAAGGGGGTCCTGCCGCTTCCGCTGGATTCTGCGAGTCGACGCTGCCCCGTTACTAACTGTGCCTAAGTGCTCTATACATCCCATGTTAAAGGGGCAAGATTGTCCAAAGCTTCTCCGGAATAAAAAAATTGGAAGTGATTTGAGAACCACTGCAAAGAGCAAAATTGTAAACTTACTATAGAGCGAAATGACAGAAGAACGTGTTTCAAAAGTGCTGACATTTCGGAAGGCTTGCCCCTGCAACTAGTGAAAACTTATTTTGTACAACTGCTATAAAAAAATTAAACGCATTAGCTACCTTTAGCTTTGTTTTCATGGATGTGATGTTGATATATAGCTATATTTTATATATTCGAGACAACAGTCCTGAAGTGGAGCCATAAAAGAGGCTTACTGGGCATCTGTACAAACGAGCGCTTTGCTTTGTTATCTGTAATGTAAGCAATTCTTATCAATGCATCAGGCGCACAAACTTTGTGTCTTCATGGTTGACCTATTAGAGCCATCTTCACTCATTTTCTTTTCGTTAAATAAACAGAGATGTTATATATCGTCGATCGTATGTGTAGTGTTGGCAGTAGTTCTCTTTTGCATTCTTTCCTGCCTCTTTTGTTTTTAATGCGAGGTGGTCACGTCACCACGGCTACTCGCTGTTGACAGCGACTACTTCTACCGGAGGCTTGGAACCTTCGCCATAGAGGGGGGGGGGGGGTGGACTTATATATATTTTAGTTATCACTTTACACACAGCGCTGTTTGGCATTGCAGTGTTGGGGAGAGAGTTACAACATAATCATATGACGTAATTGTAGGAAGACAACAAAAAAGATTCATAATTTGATACAAACAAAAACAAGCATAAATATACACCAGTGTGGCAACTGATTCATTCCGTCAAAAACCGAAGAAAGCAAGACAGTGAAAGTTCACGCAATTTAACCTTACAAAGTCGGTTTTAATTGAAAAAGACGAAATAAATTCAGGAACCAACAAGCCTAAGCATGTACCCTTATGGAGGTCAGTAATATTGACAAGCCCGACCAAACTAGCTTGCTATTGGGTAGGAATTGCACTCAATACGATTAGTAAAGTGTCACAGTAAAGAAGCCAGAGCGGTGGTGAGACGATGGTGGGAATAAGTAGCACAGCGGTCGGCACGTGTGTGCAGAACGACCGCTGAGCTCCACATCGAAAGGCACAGATATCGAGGCAGATGCGTAGGGAGCAACCGCTGACCTTTTCCACTTCAGATACTCTTGTTGGCTGTGTCGTTGTTTCTCCAGACGTACAATCGCCCGCAATATGTGTTGCAACGCGCTCTCATCGAACGGAGCTGGTTCCCTGTAGTGCACAATCCCAACAATCACTGGGAACTCTGGGAAGAACTCCGATTCCAGGAAACGACCACACTGCCTCTCAGGAAACAGCTTGCCATAATTGAAATGGCTTCTATTCGACTGTGGTATTCTACTGCATGCCAACTATCCTCGATAAGTTTATATATTTCTTGTTATTGGCCCAATTAGGAATTCAAGACAAAATATTTGTTTCTAAATTCAATTGTCTTTTTCTTTTTCTAGCGGTGCTGTTAGTTATGCTCAAATTTTGCTGTTATGTGCATTGTTGCGACCCTTTCTGTGAATGCCTATTTATGATTAATATTTTGTGATTTCTATTTTATTTTAGTGCAATATCTTTAAACTTATAACAATGCTTTGTACTTACTCCCCCCCCATGTAATACCCTCAAATGAGGGCCTTTGGGGGTATTTTGAATACATAAATAAATTTCATGCAAGCGAATTCCGTGGACACGCTTCACTATAATGAAACATTTTTCAACTGAGTCGTGATGCATATCAAACTAAACAATTTTTATAGCCCTAAGCCACTACGGCTTTCATGAGCATGCATGAAGTAGTCACTAGTGAATCTCGCCACCTGAACATACTCATGCTTAGGAAATTATTTTTCTACCTGGGAGTGACGCATATCAAACAAAATAGATTTCATACCCCTGCTCGGTTATCACACTAGTGTAGCCCAAGGCTTAGTCATTAGGGACTATAGTTACGTGAACACGTTCTAGCACAGTGAATTATCTTTCTACCCAGGCATGTTGCATATGAAAGTGAATGGGACTTGAATTGAATCGGCTGTTGGGAAAAGGATATGGCTCTGTATCTGTATCGCATCTCGGCGGACACCTGAACCGCGCCGTAAGGGAGGGGAAAGTGGAGGGACTGAGATAAGAAAGGAAGAAAGAGGTGCCGTAGTGGATGGGTTCCCATGTTTGCATATCGGGATGACAAGCTCGCACAATGAACTCACTAGTGATTCGGGTCACGTGACGACGTTCGAGTGTAGTGAACTCTTTTTTAACCAGGCGTGATACATATCAAACAAAAAGTTTTTCACAGGCCTGCTCGGCTGTCACTAGAACAAAGCCACTTGACCCAGTCACTAGTAACTATAGCTACCGACCACCTTCGAGGGCGATGCATTAGTTTTACATCTAGGCATCTTGCATATCAAACGACTCTGGTCTTAAAGCTCTGTTCCGCTATCACCATGACGAGCTAGCGTGATCAAATCACTAGTGTTTGCGCCGAAGTGAAAATGTTCGAGCATAGTGAAATCTACCCAGACATGATGCATGTCAAACGAAATGATTTTCGAAGCCTTTCTCGTCTGTCACTATGAGAAGACCGCATGACGAAGATACTAGTGACTATAGTCAAGTGACCAAGTTCGAGAACTTAGCATTATTTTACTACCCTGGCATGCTGCATATCAAATGAATCGGGTCTTAAAGCTCCCTTCGCTATAAGCATGAAGAGCTCGCATGACCAAATCCCTAGTGATTGCCGTCACGTGACAATGTTGGAGTGTGGTGAACACTTTTTATACCCAGGCGGGATGCATATAAACGAAAGGTTTTTCGGAAGGTAGTCAGTGGCTATAGTCACTAGTGACTAAAGCCACTGAAAACCTTCAAGGACGTTGCATTTTTTACATCAAGGCATGTTGCATAGCACTCGACACAGGTCATAAAGCTCTCTTCGGCTATCAGCGTGACGAGCACGCATGACCAAACCACTAGTGATTGCTGACACGTGACAATGTTCAATCATAGTGAACCCTTTTTGTACCAAGGCGTGATGCATTGCAAACGACAAAGGTTTTAAAGCTATCTTAGGCTATCAGAATGACGAGCTCGTATGACCAAATCACTAGGGATTCCCAACACGTGACAATGTTCGAGCGTAGTGAACTCTTTTTGTACCCAGGCGTGATGCATATCAAACGAAAGGATTTTCGAAGCCCTTCTCGGCTGTCACTATGCGAACACCTCATGACCAAGTCACTTGAGACTAGTCACGGGAACACGTTCGAGACAGTGCATGAGTTTTACACTCAAGGATTTTGAATATCAGACGACTCAGGTCTTAAAGCGCTCTTCCGGTATCACCGACGAGGCTGCATGATCAAACCACTAGTGATGGCGGTGACGTGACAATGTTCGAGCATAGTGAACTCTTCTGTACCCAGGCATGATGCATGTTAGAAGAATTATCTTTCGGAGCCCTTCTCGTCTGTCACTATGTGAAGACCGCATGACGAAATCACTAGTGACTAAAGTCTCGTGACCGCCTTCGAGCACTGAGCAATATTTTCCTACCCTAGCATGTTGCATATCAAAAGACTCAAGTTTTAAAGCTCTGTTTGGCTAACAGCGTGATGAGCACGCATGTTCAAATCACAAGTGATTGCGGTCACGTGAAAACGTTCGAACATAGTGAACTCTTTTTGTACCCAGGCGTGATGCATATCAAACGAAAGGTTTTTCGATGCCCTTCTCGGCTGTCACTATGAGAAGGCCGCATGACCAATTCACTAGCTAGTATTGTCGCGTGGCCACGTTCTTGCACTGTGCATTATTTTTACCCTGGCTTGTTGCATATCAAACGACTCAGGTGTCAAAACTCTTTTAGGCTATCAGCATGACGAGCTCGTATGACCAAATCCCTAGTGATTGCCAACACGTGACAATGTTCGAGCGTAGTGAACTCTTTTTGTACCCAGGCGTGATGCGTATCAAACGGAAGGATTTTCGAAGCCCTTCTTGGTGGTCTATATCAGAACACCTCATGACCAAGTAACTAGAGACTATTTTCACGTGACCACATTTTAGCACTGTGCATTACTTTTACATCAAGGCATGTGGCATATCAAACGACTCAGGTCTTAAGGATATGTTGGGCTATCAGCATGACGAGGTCGCATGATCAAATCACTAGTGATTGTGGTCACGTGATATTGTTCGAGCATAGTTAACTTTAATTGTACCCAGTCGTGATGCATATCAAACGAGATTTTTTGAAGCCCTTCTCGGCTTTCACGATAAGAAGACCGCGTGACGAAGTCAATAGTGAGTACAGTCTTCGTGACCATGTTCAAGCACTGTGCATTATTTTTTACTTTGCCATGTTTCATATCAAACGACTCAGGTGTTAAAGCTCTGTTCGTCTATCAGCATGATGAGCTCGCATGATCAAATCACTAATAGTTGCGGTGACGTCACAAAGTTCGGACATAGTGAACTCTTTTTGTACCCAGGCGTAATGCATATCAAACGAAAGGTTTTTAGAAGCCCTTATCGGCAGTCTCTAGTAGGAGACCACATGACCAAGTCGCTAGTGAGTATAGTCGCGTGACCCCGTTCCAGCACAGTGCATTTGTTTCACATCCAGGCATGTTACATATCAAACGACATAGGTCTTAAAGCTCGGTTCGGCTTTCAGCATGATGCGCTGGCGTGATCAAATCAGTAGTGATTGCGGTCGCATGACCATGTTCAAACATAATGAACTCTTTTTGTACCCAGGCATGATGCATATCAAACGAAAGGTTTTTCGAGGCCCTACTCGGCTGTCGCTATAAGACGGCCACATAAGCAAGTCAGTAGTGACTGTAGCCACGTGACCACGTTCGAGCACTGAGAATTATTTTTTTACTCTGGCATGTTGAATATAAACGACTGAGGTCTTAAAGCTCTGTTTGGCTATCGAGATGGCTAATTCATGCGATGGAATCACTAGTCATTCTGGTCATATGACCACGAGTATAGTGACCTCTTTTTGTACTCAGGCATGGTGCATGTCAAACGAAATGTTTTTCGAAGCCCTTCTCGGCCGCCCCTACGAGAAGCCCGCATGACCAAATCACCAGTGACTATACTCACGTGACCAAGTTCGAGCACAGTGCAATTGTTTTATATCCAGGCATGCTGTATGCCAAACAAACTCAGGTTTTAATGCTCTGTTCGAGCATCAGCATGACGAGCGCGCATCATCAAATCACATGTTATTGCGGTCACGTGACAATGTTCAAGCTTAGTGAACTTTTTTTTATCCAGGCATGATGCATATCAAACGAAAGATTTTTAGAAGCTCTGATCACCTGTCGATATCAGAAGACCGAATGACTAAGTCATTAGTGTCTATAATCACGTAACCACAATGAAGCACGGTGCAATATTTTTACATCCCAGCATGTTGCACATCAAACGACTCGGGTCCTCATGCTCTGTTGGCATATCAGCATGACCAGCTCGCATGAATAAACCAGTGGTGATTGCGGCCACGCGACAACGTTTGAGTTTTTGTTATCTCTTTTTGTGCCCAGCAATGATTCATATCAGACGAAATAGTTTCCAAGCCCTATTCGGCAGTCACTATAATACCAACACATAATCAAGTCATTGTGACTACGATCATGTGACCACGTTTGAGGAAGGACGTTATTTTTTTACCCTGGCATGTTGCATATCAGACGACTCGTGTACTTTTGCTCTGTTTGTATATCAGCATCGCAGAACGAAATGCCTAGAGATCTGTATCAGGGTCTACGTTCGAGTGCAGTGAACTCTTTTTGTACCCAGACATGATACACTTGAAACGAAATGTTTGTCGAAGGCCTGCTTGGCTACGAGTATAAAAAGGCCATATGTCCAAGTCACTAATGAATATAGCCACGAGACCACGTTCGAGCATGGTGCATTAGTTTTCTACTCAGGTATGTTGCATATCAAACGAAGTTGGTTTCGAAGCCATGACCTCGGAAAAAAACAGCCCAAAAGGTTTTTCGGCCTCTTGCGTTCTTCTGAGATGACGACCTACCACACAGCCGGACAACAAGTGTTTCGAAACTCTGCTCTTCTATCACTTTTGTGAGGATAGATGACCCAGACACTTGTGACTTTTGCCACATGACCCCGTTTCAGCATGGTGCAGTTGTTTTTACTCACATATGTTTCATATCAAGTCTCTGTGCTGGCTCATTGGTTATGGTGCTCGACTGCTGTCTCGAAAGATGCGTGTTCGATCCATTGCATTCGCATTTCGATTGAGATAAAATGCTAGAGACCGTATTGTGCGTTGTGAGTGCTCGTTAAAGAATCTCAGCGGGCCGTACCTACTAAAGTTCTCCACTGCGGCGTTCCTCATACTCGAAGTCACTTTGGGATATTAAACAGCATAAAGCAAGCAAGCATGTTTGATATCAAACGAAATGGTATTTGAAGCCCGGTTCAGCTGTAACTGTAATCATATAATTTGACACAGTCAATAGTGACACCTGCCATCTGACTACGTTCGGTCATAGAGCACTGTTCTATAACCTGGCCTGATGCATTCAAAGGGAAAGGTTTTCGAAGCTCTGCCGGGCTATCATAGTTGTGTAGCGACAAGAGGTAATAATAAGTGGCTCGCCGGAGCACGTTTGAGCATAGAGCCTGCCCCGTTCGAGCGCAGAGCATGTTGCATGTCAAATGACGTAGCTCTTGAAGATCTCTTCGGTAATGAGCATGATAAGCTTGCATGATTGAGTGACTTTTTATTCTGATCACGTGATATCGTCCTAATATAGTGCGCTCTTTTTGTACCCAGGCATATTATACCCTGTGTTGTAGGCAAGACTTCAAGCAATTCGTAAAAATAGAATTTTTGAGGTAAACGTTTGGTTTTTGCGGCACGGTTGTGCCAGGCTTGGTGGACACCAGAAGGCCAGTGAAACATTTTAACCATTAAGATGGTTAACTAATGTTAAAAAATGAGCTTTTTATTTATATATGTAAGCCGTATGGTTAAAATTACAGATTTTTATCTGTCGTTAGTAACCGTCATTCGTTTTTAGAATTTTGAAAACGTGATTACCGTCGCCGCAGTTTCATGATAACATATGACTGCGTCCTTGAAAAATACATGCGGATTTTAAATTAGGCAGTCAAAGCAAGCCCTATAGTTCACAAAATTAGTGGAAATAGCCAAGTTTCTTCAAGGCA